>WURV02223470.1:0-10325 GCA_011762755.2 Epimenia babai | reverse complement strand
TATATATATAAAAGTATAATTTGTGATAATTTTCTATAATAAAGGTATGGTACTAACTCTTTCATCAGTATAATTATCGATTCAGACCAAAATTTACAAATTTTCCAAAAAGCAGGCATGTTGTTTATCTACAAATGTCAGAACAAATAAAACATTCCAAAAATTCAAAAATTCCATAAAACAAAGAAATGTTGTGTTTCTTTCACAAAACATGGATTAGTAGCGTGTGTGACCTCCTCTACCGTCAATTACCGCTTGACATCGTCAAGAGATGGCAGCCTGCAGCATGTCCTGTGTATGCTCAATGGGATTGAGATCGGTTGAGCGAGCTGGCTAGTCTATTCTTTTGATTCCTTAATCCCTAAGGAGATCATGGCACAATGAGGATGGGCATTATCATCTATCAGAACAAAGCATTATCATCTATCAGAACAAAGTCTGGACGAATATATACAACAGCCAATGGCCTCAAAGACACGTCGAGGATTTCAGACCGGTATCTGAAACCTGTTAGCGTGCCGTTTAAATGGCATGAAGGTCTGTACGACGCGTGGTAGTGATGCCACCCCGGACCATGACAGAGCCACCGCAACATCGGTCATGTTCAACAACTGTAACATCAAAATATCAGAATATCGCTCATTAGGCTTTCTCCACACCCGAACACGACCATCAGTGAACTCTAGATGGAACCTGGACTCATCTGTGAATAGTACAGAACTCCACTGGGCTTGGGTCCAGGTGACATGTTCTCGACACGTCATATCAATGTTGTCTGTGCTGTCGAGTGAGTGCGATGCGTATAGCTGGTCGGGGAGGCCCTAAATCCTGATTCATGGAGCCTATTCCTGCTGGATGGGTAGATACATGAACTCCTGATGCAACTCTCAAGTTTCTCTGCAAGGTTGTAGCTGCGAACGTGCGGTGCCTTACAGCGAAGAGGGTGATGTATCGGTCCTGTGCACGGGTTATACCTCTGTGGCATCCCTTACCATGTCATCTGTTAGCTGTACCAGTAGCCTGATAGCGATTCCAAGCAGGCGAGGTGGCACACCCAACTTCTGAGCCACAAGTCGCTGGGACTTGCCAACCTCGATCATGCCTATCCCTCTATTCAGATCTTTTGACGACAAATGGTGATGATTTTGTCTTGAGGCATTCCGGTAGATAGAGGTACACCTAACAACTACTTCTAATGTAAGAAATTCAGTGTGAACAGTCCAAGTCAAATTTACAAACTGAGCTAATGTGCAGTAAAATGTTGGTAATCGTGTATAGGCTTGGCTTATTATTTGAGTGGTCAACATGTGAAACACGTACTCTTCACTCGTCAGCAAGATCCGAGCTCTCCAGCAAATCAATTACATTTGTATTCATAATGTATTATACATATATTGTAGAGTATTATCTTATATTATATGGGTGAGCCTTAAGAAGTTTTGAGTAGTATATTACAAGAATATTAAAAATTTGTCTACAAATGAAATAAGAATGAATTTCTCCATTTTATCGGACATAAACATAGAAAGATTAAAGGTAAATTAACGTTGTAAAATATAAGAGAATAATATAACAATTGGAACAAAATTCATGCCAGAATCATCATATTTTCATCAATTCAATTAGTTGTGATGATAAATTTTGTAAATCCCTATCTACATCTATATCTAAATGCATTTTACCTTCTAGTTAGTAACGAGCATGACACAAGTATGGCTAACTCTTGTGTATATTACTCAGGTGGGACCGCCTACATAGGTGTAGAAAGTAATATAGACGTATTAAATAACACCATCAGCTTCTTACCGTCTTCATTTCGATAACTCCCTGGCCACTCGACTGAAAAGGGCATACAACTTGATTAATCAGGTGTCAAAGAGACAATGATAATGAAATAATTTTTTGCTAATGCAATAATATTTATAAAAACCAAAATTGACACATTAAAGAGACTTGCTCATGAAATAATAATACAATTTAATATAATAAATAGTTAATGAATGTATTTAGCAGGTGAGTAGAAAGATTAAGTTGTCAACTTCAGAGAATTAATAAATTAATATACAGAAGAAACCATGGAGGTCTCCAAAATCCTCTCTTGGATAGTCAAATTAAATTTGATTGACAACTTGACTAAATGATTAGGGAAAATAAACTATGAAGACAAAGTGAGCCAGTGTATTAAGCCTCAAAAGAAGTGGTAATGTTTACATTTATGGTTCACTACAAAAATGTGTATCACTACTGTATGAGTGCGAAAACATTCTCCATTGGGTGAATAATCTAAGTTATGAGTGTACTAAGTCGATGCCCACAGAGATCACACAAATGGGAGTCTAATCTGTTGAAATTATCTCCCTTCGATCAGATGAAGATACCCCGGACAAATGTGAATAAGACGAACCCAAGGATGAAATCTGCCAAATATGGACGGAGGCCATTGGAGTGATGAATCTTAGCTGTACATTGGAATGATGACTCAGTGTGAAGAACACACCAGAGTACATGTTACTTAATCCAATTTATGAAAGCTACTGCATGGATGTACCAGTTACCACTGACTGCCATTACTACACCAGCCAGAACAGGTCAGATTTAAATAATAAACGACATTATCAACTGCCATCATTTACAACATTTGCTCTAAAATAAGTAGAGTATAGACAAATTATTAAGATAAAGATGGAGCAATGATGGTTATGCACAAAATTGATAAGAAAATTGAAGAGCACCGACCGAAATTCTTTTCCGTCGACTGCGATTAAAATAAATTCCGCAATTCTCTAATAATCAGACCATGCTAGGAAGGACTAAATGACCAAGGGGTATGCATCTTATTTTCTGACAAAAACCATCGGCAGCCAATCACCTGCCTCGGTGATGATGTTTTAACAATCTCAAATGAGACAAAGCCAGGGGCAACGTCTGCCAAATAGAAAGGCTCTAGAATGAAGGAGTGTTTAACCCTTAACACATTGACAACGGCATATTACATTACTATAAATACGAGGCTGTGACAACAGAGTGCTAAGGGTTAAGCAATAGTTTGAACGTTGCAGAGGTTGCGAAGTTACGTCTGTTGGCTCAAACAAGTCTACCCTAAACCAATCTCATGTGACTACCCACGAATAATTTTTCCCCAATGCAAATAGTTTTCTGAGCAAAAGTACAGACTTTGGCAGAAATTATTCCCACTGCCTGAAATGAGGATATTCGGAACAAATCTGAAAAAATGTGGAAGGTCTGCAACAATTGGTGTTAGATATGATTTCTTTATTAACAAGAGACTTTAAGACGCACACCTGACGGAATGAGAAAAATTTCTCTTAAAAAACATCCCAAACATTGGCCGAAAATACCTCTCCTTGGTCTGATGATCATATGCTTAACATATCTAAAAGAGAACAACCCAAGAAAAATCTCCGCTAAATTGCAGAGTTCTGCAACAAGCGGTTTTAGAGAATATTTTTTAAGTAAAAATACAATCACCACCAGAAATTACTTCCTCTTGGTCAGATGATGACCTTAACAAATCTAAGACACCAACCCAAGGAGAATATCTGTCAAATGGCAAAGCTCTACGATAGTTTTTGAGAACATCCTTTACGTTATCAGACAGACAAAGTCCGATCAGAAAAACTCAGCGAGCATAAGCTCAGGTGAGCTAAAAATACAAACATCTGTTGAAATTATCTCCCTTCGATCAGATGAAGATACCCCAGACAAATGTGAATAAGACGAACCCAAGGATAAAATCTGCCAAATAGCAATGCTCTGCACCGAGCAGTTAATAAAGATTTGTCTTAGTAACAAAAAATGAGCAAAAAATGCAACTCACAGTCTTGGTTTTGGTGAGGCCTCGTCGCATGCCTTCCTCGTACATCATGTGGAGAGTATCGGAATCCGGGGCAGCGATAAACACGATGTAAGGAGCAAATGTGCCCGTCTTCAGCTTCTTCAGGCACTGTGTTCATGGACAGTGCATCCACAGTACATTTACAGGTAAGTACCAAAACATAACTATACAATCCACAATATATTTACAGGTAAGTACCAAAACATAACGATGCCTCCACAGTACATTTACAGGTAAGTGTCAAAACATAACGATACAATCCAAAATATATTTACAGGTAAGTGCCAAAACATAACGATACAATCCAAAATATATTTACAGGTAAGTGCCAAAACATAATGATACAATCCACAATATATTTACAGGTAAGTGCCAAAAAATAACGATGAAATCCACAGTACATTTAAAATTAAGTACAACATCTACTATGTTGGTGTATACACCATACTAGTGTGCTAATTCTAAAACCTGCCTATACAGCACTACTAGTATGGTATTTATCTATGACATCTACCCACATGGAATGACCACGGTGACCTGGGGGAGGGCGGTATATGCCATACTGCTACTACTTACTGTGGGGTTCACATCCAGCACACACATCTTGCCCAAATCTATCACTTTCTGGATCGTGTCCTGCCTCGTTCCATACAAATTATCGTGGAAATTTCCGTGTTCAAGATATTTATCGTTGCGGATATCGCTGACCATTTCATCTCGAGTTGTGAAATAATAACCGTTTCCATCGACCTCACCTTCTCGCGGTGCTCGTGATGTGTCTGTAAATCATAATGTAGGGAGTTCCTCAAAACTCAAATCACAAAAGTCTGGGTAAACCATGAAATATGATGATGTAAGGGCTGTGTTACAAATGCTGATGAATTGTGATGGCAGTTACGTCCGCTCTATGGACCCTGGTTGTTTAATTCCCGCTCTAGCCACTTGTTTTTCTGGCAGAAAGCGCCTTAAACCCATGGGGGTCTGGGTAGCCCTTGTAGTGTTAGGGCTTTTTCTCGCTGATGTGGCTATGTTTCAGATGCTCTATGTGATCTTTGTGTCACTAACTCCCTGCTATTTTGTCATCCCACTGTAAACAACCATTAACCATTATAGACTTAACAGAGTGTGTGAAATACATAGACCATCCATAGACATTTAGACCCAGTGGCGTGAATGAAACAAGGTCAATTGTCTGCCCAGAGTCAGTGGGTTTATCACAGGTGTTGTTCTCCTACCCCTTATAAGTGAGACTATTCAATGTGTTGTGTTAACCACATTTATAGGGCCAAGAATGACCTAGACAATATCACCTCAATAATCAGCCTATAACTAAATACAAATAACAGATTCAGCCGAGTGTATGACATGTGGTTGGAGTGTTTCAACGCATTCAGAACCAATGGTATGAATGAACCATGATAAAGTGTCTTCTTTGCAGGGAGGGTTTAGTACAATGCTTACCCGATAATAATAATAATTAAAACCATATTCAGTGATATCTGTATTGACAATGGGTTAATGCCATCCTATTCATACACACAAAAGAAGCTGTCATGTGCATTTACAGACAGGAATGAAGTGACACATCTAAGATGCAACACATCAAATGTATTGATCAACATCGAATGTATTGATCACCACCTAATGTATTGATCGACGCCAAACATATTGATAAACCCCGAATTTATTGATCGTCACAAAATGTGTTGATTGACACCAAATGTATTGATTGACACTGAATGTATTGACAAACACCATACGTACAAATCAACACTGAAGATATTGACCACTGTTTATCATATAAAAGCGACAGTTATGTGAGCACATTACAAGTCTCAGTCAACTTTTCAATCACGATACATACGTGGCATCGCTGAACCAAACTTTCGCGGATCATCTCGAATAAGCCTCTCTTTTAGTGATCGTTTCCCGATGCCATTTGGACCAATGAGGACCAGCGTTTTCCGCTGGAATGGTGGCATTTTTGTGACCTCTTCGTAGACTAACAACTCGCACTTGTCAAAAGCTGCAAAGAATTGCACACATGTGATGAACATGTGCGCTTCACCAACCACTGAAATAATCTGTTGCCATTCAATATGTAATATTTACTCTTTCATATCAATAGTCTTGCAAATAGTTAAGCCTGATTTCTCTAAGAGCAATTAAAAAGCCATGTTTACATGTAGTATAAAAAATAAACGATATAAATATAATTAATGAACAATTAATGAGTAATAGACTTTTCTTAGGAAAAATTATAAACAATTTTATGTCCAGCCTGTGTTGGTTATTATTGATTTCTGAGTTACCCTGAACAAACAAATTATGTAGAGATTGTTCTTGTTTGCTAAATATGAACGGTGAATATCAACCGAACCTTATCCATAGAACCCTTATTAATACAATTTATTGTGATGATTTGAGGCTTTCTATTTTGAGCCGCTATCTGCCAATCATGAAATTTATATATTTAGTGTAACCAGTAGCATAATCAAGTGTAGTCAGCCAATGAATTAAACATCGATGCAGACTGACCTCCAGTTTTCAGTAGACCTGATTATTCAATAGTTTAATATGACAAGAAGATTCTAAATAATAATTTCACCACTATGCTTACAGTATACTAGATAATGCATCCCTTACATATTACATCAAGAGAACACACCAGCACCAACCTTGTGAAAGGCCAAATTTGGCCCACTAATCTACTTGAATCAGCCTATTGATACAAACGTACATACCTCCGGCCTTGCTGGATGAGTACATAGCAGTCTTACGTCGTCTCAGGCCACAAACTGCCACAACAAACAACATTCAGCATTCAGCATGTGTCAGTCAGGGAAAATGTCAAAACCATGCTAGATGTCTTGGGCCATCACAGTAATGGGTAACATTAAAGAGCTTTTAGCAGCAGCAAGCAGTTTGCCAATTGATTATAGATAACTACGTGAACTGCAGGTGAATAAATAACACTCCTAAGGGAAAACACATGTGATACTGCCTGGAATTGGAACCCTGTACCTCTACCCCATACCCCCAAAGTCAGCACTCTTCCAACTCAGTGAACTGCAGTTCTTGTCAGAAGCTGGGTTGACTGCTTCTGTAGTTACAGAATCATAATTGGAAGTAAAACATTCTGCAAGAATGAGGATTATAGCTAGGCAAGCTTTAGATTGTTTCCGTATGTACCACTCCTGTTGAAAGTAATAAGTGGTTAGTTTTATATTTCAGCGACTCACGCCAGCTCTTCGAATGGTCGTATTCAGGCTTCACAAAAGCTTTGCGCTTCTCTTCCAAACTTTGTGATGGAATCAGACCGGATGGGGCCATTTCATCCTCCACTCTCCGGGCCTAATACAGCAAAACTAAGCAAATTAATGAGCTCACTACTGATACACATGATTGGCAGGAAGTACATTGACAGAAAATGTATAATCAGCAATAACATAGGCAGCAAGTGTATTATCGACAATAACATAGGCAGCAAGTGTATAATCAGCAATAACATAGGCAGCAACTGTATAATCGGCAATAACATAGGCAGCAAGTTTTTGAACGTAAATTCAACCTCCACTTTATACACGGTGGTCCATAAAATCGGGCAACACTACACAAATTGTTATAACTAACGTATTTATCAATATATTTTGATGAAACTTTCACAAAGTAAAGAGGAGGGATATTCAATTAATGTCCAATTACAAAGTATGTTCAAAACGTCCACCGTCGTCATTGATACACGCTTGAAGTCACGCACGCCATTGTAGCACCGCTCCATTTATGACGCGCTGGCCAAGATGGTGGCCCACATGATTCGTCGTTTCAGTTCATCCACGTTAGCTATTTTACTTGTGTAAACCATCTCTTCCATAGCACTCCATATGTAATAGTTCACAGGGTTGAGGTCATGACTATTAGGAGGCCACATCGTAGGTTCCAACAAGTCTAGTGTTTCCCGTGTAACTCAATCGTGTCGCGTCCTTGATGGGCGGGAGCACCATCCTGTTGGAAAGTAAAGTCCGCTAAACGCCGCATGTCTGGTAGAGTTTTTTGCATCAGAAGCACATCACGGTACTAAATTCCATTGATTTTAACCCCTGGTTCGACGAAGTGGACTGTTGTTTTTTTCTGAGCACAGAGACGCCTACTGACACCATGAGCGATTCACTGAATGTCGGTCGCGTCCGAAGTAAGCGGCTCGCGGTACCTCTTTCTTCGGCGTATGAGAGTTAACGTAAATTCGATCGTTATGGCTGTTGGATGGGGCTGTGACTGTAAATACTTTTTTGTCTGTAAAGAAGATAGAATTGACCTTGTTTGCAGGATACCGTCTCTCTAACTGTTTGCAACGTTCCAACCGTGCCCGCCTGTTGGCCGTTGTAAGTTCTGTCGCTTTACCTTTCCTCAGGCATTTTAATCAAAGATCTTTGCGTATGATTCTAGCCACCGTTGTCTTAGATGTACCTGTCTCTCGTGCTATCTAGCGTTGAGATCTGTATGTATGTGGTTTATCCTCTTGACTCAGGATAAGCTCTCCGACCTCTTGAATTCATTCGTCACTACGCGCAGATCGACGTCTCCCGCTTCCAACACGACGTTTCTCTGAGCCCGTTAAATCAATTTTCCGTAAAAGTTTATGCGCACCGCTAACTGTCCATCTTCTACAAGGAAACTCCGCAATGAAAAATTTCCTTGCACCAAAATGCTTTGTTTGGCGAAGAAATTTGATAACAGTTTTGTCTTTTTCGGTAAACATAACTGCGAAGGCGTTGTTGACGAGCTTTTTATGTGCACTGTCTAGAAAACTACACAGCATTCGATGACATCACTCGTGCGCCACAACTAATACACCGTTTCATAGATAATTCCAAACCAAATCCAAAAGTTTTTATTTCGTGAAAATCAACCAATATTCTCAAAAGTTGCAGGGATTTTAGTAGTGTTACCTGATTTTATGGACCGTGTATTATGCGTGATGGTAAGATAAATACACACTGAAAAATCTGAGAAAACGTGGAAAAGGTCAAAAGTGTACGCCACAGGACGCCAAATACAATGTCACGGTCATTATAAAACCTAACCTGCCACCAGTTTGGGTCATCAGAGCTGAGAATTTGTAGTATATCTCCATCGCGAAAAGGCAGACCTACTTCCTTACATGGCAAAAGTCTGTCCTTTTGAGGGTCGTAGTTGAAATGAGCTTTCATGTAAACCTTAAACCGGAACCAATTTACACTTGGTCACAAAAGAACTCGAAAATATCTAAGGTATTGTGATGAAATTGACAATGCCTGTTCCATTATTATCTACGCATTGTAATCTTTTTACTACACTTTGATTGGATTAATACGAAGAATAGCGACCAAAAGAAATTGTTTCTATTGATTAGTACTTAACATACATCATCAGCTAACAGAATCAAGCAAAAGTATAGGTAACACCTTATAGGCTAACTGAGATGCAATATACTTTTATATGGAAGCTTGTGTGAATCATTAATCTCCGTTAGCTTTAAAAGGTGTTACCTCTACTTTTTGTTTTATATGATACGGCTGACAGGGCTATAACAGAATCAGATATGATTGTTGTAAAGTGACACATATACAAGATGCTCACACTGTGATTGTTGTAAAGTGATTTTCTGCGATCCATCAAGCGTTAGCAAGTAGGTTTATATCGCCTTATAATGTAATCGGTAAAAATGTAATTACAATTTTGCCACTAGTGTCAAGAAAAGAGTGAGGTGCACTAAAAAATAGATAAACAGATTTGGCACACCTGTGTGAGAGCATGCTGCTCATTGAACATGGGAATGATCTTGAAATTAAGGTTCGTTGGAGAGCGGCGAACAACATCCATTAATTGTTCAGGAGAGTGAACATCGAATCCATTCACTTCCTGAATGATGTCACCGACGTGTAACAATCCTGTAGAGGGATACATAAGTAAATAAGTTGAAAGAAATGCACAGAAAAAACCTATACCTCTGATGGGTGTCTGCTTGGTATCTGCCATATACCTGCCATAAGAGGCAGAGGTTTTTTCTGTGCATCTCTTTCCATCTATTTATAGAACCACATTGGCTAACCCCATTTACAAGTGAATAAGTATAACTTATTTAGGAACTGGCCAGTACCAACTAGCTGTCCAATCAAAATTAGATTAGATTATCGTTACAATTACGCTGAATATGATGAGACTTATTTATTGTTAAGGGAAATCACTCCAGCTACACGCTCGTTAAAGATACCATAATAGTGCCTTTACACTGTGCGATTTGTTGGCCAACTTGTATGATCAAACAGTCGGCGTAAACAAATTCTCACAACAAAAGCCCCAACATTGCGAGAAAAATTGCGAGTTTGAAAGATCGAGCATGTTCGAAACTTTCAACTTGTTGCGAAGATTTGTTGGAAGCTTCAACCAATGACGAGATCAGGATATTCTTACTCGAGTTTCATTGGCT
>WURV02223459.1:0-10325 GCA_011762755.2 Epimenia babai | reverse complement strand
CTCAGTCTTAACCACCTACCTCAGTGTTATCCATTCGTCTCAGTGTTATCTGCCTGTTGTTGTGTTATTAGGTCTCAGTCTTAACCACCTACCTCAGTGTTATCCATTCGTCTCAGTGTTATCTGCCTGTTGTTGTGTTATTAGGTCTCAATCTTAACCATCTACCTCAGTGTTATCCATTCGTCTCAGTGTTATCTGTCGGTCTTGTCCTGGCCCGTTTGTCGCTGTCTTATCTGTGGCCCTTATATCAACTTGTTGTGGTGTGAGATATTTGTCTGGGTATTTTATTTTGGGCTATGACGAACCCACCCGACACTTCCTGTCCCCATCATTATAGTGGATCACTCAACCAATCCGTGTCTGTCTTCAACCAATGCGGCGATTCTCTCAGTCTCATTAAACACCACGAGGGCTTTATGGGTCAACGGATCGGCCCCGTCACATGCCTAGCCTTCCACCCTCATAAGGTTATTTTAACAGTATTTCGTGTACTATATATAAGAAAGCTACTACTTTCAAGCAGATTTGACCCTAAAATAACTGGCCTTGAAAATAGGTCTTATGAATATAAAGGCTTCTGTTAATATCGTCGGTCTGTTAAATATGCCCTTAATATGTCCAGTTGATATCAGAGGTCCTATCAATATAATAGTTTCTGTTTATATCATAGGTAAAAAATTCCTCAATGTCAGGAGTTATGTTATTTTAATAGATCAGATTCTAGCAATATTTCCAGCAAAATTTCATTCAAAACCTCGACAGAACTTCATTTGTTGTTTTTATTGTGTTATTTCATTGTTTTTTCATTATAATATATTTCAGTAGTTTTATAATTGTAATGTGTTTTGTCAGGTGAAACTGGCTGCGGGCAGTACAGATTGTTTTGTGTCTGTTTATTCTACAACTGACACACACCGGAGGTGATAGTACGCCTCCCGCGCTCCAGATCTCTACCGTGTCGTATTTCGCTCGATTGTGCTCCGTTCTCTGCTGTTGATTTGTGAATGGACGGATTCTTTCTTGTTTGTTGATTTTGCAACTGACATACATTGGAGGCGTACTCCTGTGCTCTTGACATTCGCTTCGGGAGGTTGTGCTCCGTACTTTCCTGTTGACTTCTGAACCGACGGATTATTTCGTCTCTAGTAATTGAGCAAGTGACACACACCAGAGGTGATATGTAGGTGCTCCATCGTGTTTCTGTAGAATATGCCGTGTGCTCCACCCCTGGCTGCTATACAAACTGATCCACATACTTTGCGTTAGTTAATCCTACAACTAATGCATTCTGGAGATTGCAGATTTTACCATTCTTCTTTTTTCAAGATGTTTGCTCTCTGTGCTCGCCACCTGCCTGTTGAAAGTACCGATTGCTTCAAGTCTCTTTATTCTACGATGGCCATACACAGTCGATCTGCTAGTGTGCGCTTCAGCTACAGATATCACCTGTATCATAATGTTTTTGTTCCGTCTATCTTCTGCTTTTGACTGCTGGAGGAAGAGATTCCTGTTCCTTTCTTCTACATTTGATCCCGGTGATCGTAGTGTGCTCCTTGTCTCTACTTCATATTGACACACCCTCCACATTACACCACTGCGATCGTAGTGTGCTCCCTGTCTCTACTTCATATTGACACACCCTCCACATTACACCACTGCGATCGTAGTGTGCTTCCTGTCTCTACTTCATATTGACACACCCTCCACATTACACCACCGCTATGGGACTCGAACCCACTACCTCCAGATAACTTTCTGGTGATTTACCTCCTCTGATGGTTTCACGCTATTCAAAGAACCCCAATAACATGGCTATGAAAACAGTTACTTTATATACAATGAATGAGAAATAACACCATAAAATGCCAATAGTACCTCTATCAGCACAGTCCATAGCGGACAGTTTTTTTGCTTCCATCCACCAGAACCCTAACCCTCCCCAACATTTTTTCATGTCACTAAACTGATGTATAAAGTGTTAGGATCATTCATCTTTATATTAATTATAATATAAATATCGTCTGTGTATATGAATTTTGTTAAGTACTTTAATAAAACGTTGTTGTTGAGTATAACGCGTTCACTTATTTCCCCTGTTGTTGGTAGTTTTGGGTCTGCGTTGGCTTTCCGTTACCAAGAGCACCTTAAGAACTTACATGTACTTTATATAGCGTAGCATTTTATAAGAGTCTGTGCATTCATCGTTTATATATTTTGTCGTCTACCACCTTATAGTATTGTAACGTAACTATTTGTTTAACTGGATAAGTACCCATATGTCTTGTATTTGTTGAGTGACATAGATAAAAAAATACTCTAGCCCTTAGAACGGAAGTGCTCAAACAACCACCTCATGATTTTTCCTGTAGTTTAAACTAGAGCAACTATGACCTAATGAATATGCATATACTATAAACATAGGAGATGACCAATAGTGCACTGTAGAAAAATTTTAACTAGTTCTTCAGTGGTGTACATGAATACTACTATGTGCCTATATTGGTCCGTACAGTTAATGAATAGATTTTCCCGATAGGTGAATAAAACATTTTATTATTGATTTTTAAAGATTTTATAACCAGCATAATATTGAATGATTTCAATTGCGAATAACAGGCATCGTTGTGGACTTTCTCTGTAAAAAAATTCCTCGATATAAAGATAAATTTACGAAAAAGATGCATCAAATAAAACGTTTTTGGCGAAGGGATTGTGGATTTGCCATTAGGTACGTATTTGGCGTACATTTTTCAATTTTCAAGACTTATTCGGTATGAACGGGCGTGATTTTGATCAGTTCTCTGTGCCTTGAGTGAAGACGATTTCGCGGGGCCAAATGGCCAATACTTTTCGATGTCAGACCAATCGTTGTGAGACTGCTCTAAGGTAAGTCATTTTTTTTTCTTAATTTAAATTTTAGGTCTAACAAACGTATGTCTATATATTTAGGAAAGAGAAGTAGTCGAGTTGTAGGAGAACTGGACTCGTGACCGTAACGTCGCTGGTTCGAATCCGGTCTTTTCTGCAATGATCTATATAACAGGTCAATCATGCCTGATTGCTGGAGTAAATCATTCTCCAAAATGGGTAGACGCTTGATGTCATGTTTGGCGGTCGTATACAAGTGTCGAAAATGTATCTGTGCCGAATGTAGATGCCGTGAACATTCATTGTAAACCGTTTCTGCGAGACTTGGCTAATACTTGAGGTCTATAAATGTACTTTATATAGGTATAAGTAAATTACGATGTAAGCAAATTAGTCGAGACGTTTGCTACTCTCATTCCTATTTATCGAAAATCTCTAAAGTTTGTATCGCATAAAGATGAGCATCCCGTTCTCGTGTTTCGATCTATCATTTTAGAGGTACTTCTTCCATATTGCCTAGCAGTGCTCTCCATATGTATGCTGTACTTTTAGATAACTTAGCCGCATATAGATTAAGGACCACGTAATAGACATGGGTTATTTACAGATTTTAGTCACGTAAGGTGTGTTTGAGCGCTAGGCAAGTAAGAATGTTTTTATAAAGTAAATTTCTTTTCATATACCATAAAATATATCCGAGTGCTCGCATTGATTATCTACATTAGTCGATAAGTTATTTTAAATATATTTAGAAATATTTTTTCAACATGTCTTACACGGCAACTCGTACAATTGGAATTTGTTATCATTGGTATTTTGTAATTACCTGTATATCGCGTATTCGTCCATGTTTTATTTCGACAGCTAAATATATCCGAGCCACCCGATTCTTTCAAAGCCACCACGTGACCAGTGGCCAATAGTCTTCCAGTTTTTTCTGTCGATATTAGAGCTGCAATATCCAAGTGTTACCGCGCTATAACATGACCTTGTTGCGTTGCCCCTATTGTCGTTACGTCATCACTATGCGAAACAATTTACACACCGTCTATAAAATAGTCTTTTTTACGATAAGTTACAAAATAAATAATAATGATGATGATGCTGCTCTGCGCCTTGTCTAAATGTTGCGGTATGTGTATTTCTAATTCTGTTAATATCTCCGTTAATTTCAAAGGCATCTAAAAAAAAAATAACTAGGTGATTTCATTTTGTCCGTCAGCGATCGAACGAATAAACGAATACAGAACGCACGAAATAATTTTTCAGGGCCGATTTTGAAATAATGCTGACGAACTAATGTACTTTGGTGGCATAAATTTTGTTTTTTATTTGAAAAGTTAATTTGTATATTGCAATATACGCTGTTAATTGGTGTTATGTAAGATGGCTTATTCCGGAAATGGATAATTCTGATGAAAAATAGTTGACATTAGAAGTGCGGTAATGGCAGTTATGAATTTATAACACGATTGACCTAGAAATTCCTTTACTATCGCTCGCTACAGCCACTCCCGACGTTAAATCGTATATGTTATCTATGCGTCTTTGTATAGTTCGTCTGTACATTTTTCTGCTTGCCTTCTACTCCATATTTGTGTCTGACTGGCTGTTCATACATCATCAGCAGCAGCTTTTCCCCTGGTGAAATCGGGGAAGTTGAGACAAACCGCTCGGCCGGCGACGGTGTCAGTTTTTGCGGTTATGCTGACCAACAAGTTATATTTATATTCCTACGTCCGCTATTATAACACCAAAGCGTGCCCGGAATCTACCACCGCTCCTGTTATAAGTCCTCATCAGCGATACGTGTACAGAATTATTATTGTCAAAATTAAATTACCTGTGTAATGGATATCTGTGAATACCTTATACTCTATGTTTTAGCATAATTTATGTCGCCTGATATATACATCTCTCCTCTCAATATAGATCAGGAGTCGGCCATAAAGCACGAACTGCGTTCGGTGAACGACCTGACAGTAACACATTCGGGCCGACTCACGTCACAAATGGTTCGCCGCAACCGCCCGTCGGTCAGGCGAAGTCGCGTCAATGTCGTCAGTCCCGTCCAGTACCACATTCGTGACCCGAGACTGCAGGATATTGACCCGAAAGTTGGATCCGGTATACTACTGTTATTATTCCTTAGGACATCTAATTAGGCTACCAGACGATACACCTGCTTTGCTTGCACCAAAGAAAGATAAAAACCAATACCACTAAAAGGTCAAAATACACTTGGCTAAAAGAAGGCAAGATAGATTTGAAAAGCACTTCACTTGATCTAATGAATGTAGGCACTTGAGACGTTGCGCGTAGCCGAAAAAACTATCAAGATCTAATAAAAAGTATTGTCTTAGGACGATTATTACATCCGATGATATTCGTCCTATATATATGTATAAAACGTTTAGGCCATTTTGCCAGAAGCATGTGGGGGTCCCTCGTAGATTTCAAATACTTAGTGCAGCTTTAGAAGTCCTCGAAACTTATTTAATTGTTTGTGTAACGATATTGTTGCCTTCAGCGCTTCATCACACAGACTCTTGGCTGCAGCAGCATATCCTCCTCTGTCTGAGAATACCAGGCCGGGATATTTAAATTCTGATACTCTATGTAATGAGTTGACGCCTAAAACCACTTCTCGTTAGGTTAACGTCTCCCTCCGCATTGAAAGACCATCACCTTTGTTTTAGCCGGTATTCACCGCAAGACCCCATTTATTGCTATAAACCCGCTATATACCTCTGTAGTGTTGATGGACCTGCGCATTCCCGAACCGTTCGCGACGATGGGGCCGATCTTACCGAAGATCGTCGTCAATGACCAAGCCGGCAACTCGCGCACGCTTCTGATGTCGCGGCCAAACAGAGAAATGAGTGGGTCCTTTTGAGAATTATGATTATAGTAATCTACAGCCTCATCGCATAGAAAATGTGTGAGGAATCGGAGGAAAACACCTTTTAAGACTAACTATGATTGATTCCGCGAGCTTTCGAATTCTTTATCAAGTGATGATGAACTTCACTTGATAAAAAATATTTATATTCGAAAGCTTGTGAAATAAATTATAGTTAGTCTTAAAAGGTGTTGTCCTCCGCTTCCATATTCATCATCAGACTAACGCGGCTTTCCCCACATAGAAAATGTGGTCAATACCGCTTACAGCCATGCGAATGACGGTGTCTCAAAACGCGAAGAATTAGACAAGAGCGATTTTCAGCTAGAAATAAGGTTGACACTAATAAAAACCACGCATTCAGATTCAATATGGTTGTCAAACATGTCTTTGAGCATAGATTATCCAACTCGCGTATATTTGTTACTGTTGGCAGTGTCTGTGTTGTTTCCGTTCCATCGACCATCCCGAAAAGAAGCATTGCAGGAAGCTAACGAAGAGTTGAAACTATTCGAAAAGGCGGTCGTATTTTGTATATCCTAAAGTTTATACCAGTGTTCACGCTATTGTATTGTTTTTGCCAAAAACCAAAACATTTAATAAACTGCTTATTACAGTAATTATTCTTCCACTATGTTCTAGGAAAACATCCAAGGACACGTCATGGATATCCATATCAATAACTATAGTATATTACACTATTTATAAAATGACAGTTGTCATTACTGTCGATGTACATATATTTATTGATTTCTTGTGCCACGCTGTAACTATGTGAAAATTTGTTTAGAACTGCTCTAAAATCATAAACACTTAACTGACACTGACAATTTTTGACCGTCTAAATATATTACCATTTGTATCTTTTATGTAAATTTCATCGTATATTCATTGTCATGTGTAAAGGTGATTTAATCTATTGGCATAATCCATCTGGACATCTTACAACACGTCCATAACATTTATTTAACTTCCATATATACTGAATATACAAAATGTGGACTGGGACAGTATATGAAAAACATACAGTTACATACAAGAACGTGATGGCTCAATATTTATCCCAAGTCAATTTTATGTGATGCTTCACGATCGCATTTCTTGGTGGTCATCAATCGTATTACTCCTGTCTAATTATTGTCTTATGGGGCAGGGGGAGGGGGGGGGCTAAAATCGTTAAATTATATCCTCCGTATCTTAAGGATAACGGCGAATAATGTGTAGGAAGGAGTAACCTTATGTGGTTAATACATTCATAAAAAAGACCACCTCTGTTGTACGTCGCTTGAAAACTTTCAGTTTGATGCAGGTAGACCACGAAAGTTAATAGTGATAACTATGTGGCCCTTGTAAACGTATTGTGCCAATTCAATTTTGCGCAAATTTCAGAGTTCTGAGAGTCATGGACCGTCGCTGACATTTTCACCGAATGCAGTCGTAAATCTTATTCCAAAACCATTCACAAGATGGCGCCGTCTTGTTTGCTGCATCGAAGCTCCCCCGCAAGAAACGGAAGTGCCTGAGAGTTTCCTTATGAAGATAGACGAACGACTCCGCAATTTAAGAAATACGTCGAAGACTGCTTTCGGTGGTATGCGGCCGGGTAGCGCAATGGGCCTAACGAACATCCGTAAATCTTGTCTAATGCGCAGAAACAAACCGATGCTGGAGCAACGGGAAACGGGGTTCGAAACGTCCTATTGCCCGTACGGAACACGTATCCGCTACAATTACAAGATCGTTCGTTATCTTGAAATGATGGGACATCAAAGACCTGGAGTCACGTGCACGTTAGACAAGTTTACGCAAACGCCAGAGAGAAGAATGTGGCCCGATGCGGCTCTACGTAGGGTCATAGTTAATAGGAAAGTCGCCAAAGCTTACCGACACTTGACAGAAAAAAGGTTATATGGAATGCCCGTGACTTATAGGTTGTACTGCCAACAACCCACCAGAACTCGGAGAATGTTCAAGGGGCGGCGATTGGCCCGCTCTGCATTTAGTTATAAAACTATTGTGTCTGTGTATACTCTAATAACCAAGGATAGAAGGCGGCGTGAACATGTTAGCGCTTTGTCACCGACGCCTGCAACTAGCAAATGCAATGCGCAAGTTCACGAGTATCACAAACAGCCCGCTCTGGTTGAGAGTAATCCGAAAATGCAAGAGGAGTCCGAGTCCACGCATATGAGCGCTGATAGCAACACTGTGTATCCGATTAATTTGATGGCCCGCGAGAGTCAATCCAACCATACAGTTGCGAAAATTAATGTTCACAACGCGTCGACGTCCACGAACAGTGAAATGGCAGCCCCTGACGATTACACGCGACACGAGCTAGACCGATGGAGCCAGGAAGATTCTAACGTCGCGTTTTGAGCGGATCTCAAGAGTAGAGCAGTCAGCGGCGGTGTGAGTGGTGAACGAGCCTTGATCTCCATGTCGAGTTCAAACCGTTACAGTCGCAGCTGCAACGTCGCTATCGCGCAGCCCAAGCTTGGTGGTTCGATACAGGAAAATAAAAGGAAGAAAAAATTAAAAGCAAAAACTAATCCTTATGTCGAATAGTCATATAAACTGTCTATATTTTTTCAAGAATTTCATTCGTCACAAAATTGACCGGTGAGTCGGGGTCCGCGTAACGAGGGGTTACCGAGAACTTTGAGTTTGTTTTGTTTTAAACAATTTTATTTCCAAAATCGAAATTTGGATTTAGCTCGAAGTTAGACTTAAGTAAGAAATACACAGTAGGAGACAAGATTTCATCTTAAAACGTAAAAATAATTGCGTTATAACTAAAGAAAAAATGTACATGATAGTATGCGTCACATATTATAATTGTATCCCCCAAAATATTTTGATCACATGTCGATTTTAACAATACAATAATGCAGTTTAAATCACTTTTTTCTTAAACTTCGTATCACGCTTTATAACCCAAGTACGAATAGTAAAGCATCAGATAGAATAGAAGAGCAGCAGTCAGTCAGCAATAAGTAATACAGCGAAATAATACAGCGAAGAACGCATTGAGGCGTTTGGTTGCTATGATGTACAATACAGGTTTGAATTACAAGAGCAGATATTTGAATTACAACAGCAGAATTACAAGAGCAGATATTTGGACCTTTCGATATAATTCTGAGTAGCATCAGCTATGTTTTTATTCAGTTCATCCGATCACATATCACCATACAATAAAGCATCTAGTGCCATAGATATTTAATTTTCTCTCAATTTCTCATTCAAAACTTGTCGAGTCATACAGACTACACGCAAGAGAAATAATGATAGTTATCTTCCAAAAGAAGCTCCACAGAGGCAGCGAGGAGTCGTCACAAGACTGCGGCGAAACTTATGAGCAGCAAGCTCACTACATGCATGTCTCAACCTTGTATGGAGGATGTTAATTCGTCGTGTCCCAACCTTGTATGGAGGATGTTATTTCGTCGGCGTCCCAACAAACGAAAGCCACCAGTTCGAGGAGAGATAAACAATTTTCCAACCCTTACAATTTCTGGGATTTTTTTCAGTATTTGCCTGGGAATTGCACAGCCTAACTTTGAGTTAGCAAGTCGAGGCAGAACTAAGTGTGCAACTAAGAAAGCCAATGTTTTACTTAGAAGGAATTCTACACAGACACACATTTTTATATCAGATATACAACTTTAATACAGTAAAATAATGTATTATATTCCCGATCATAAATAAACAATATCAAAAATCCATCTTTTTTGAACAATATTTTGTCAGGTAATAAAACCGTATTATTTTTGTATCCAAACACGCCTTGTATGAACCATGAATTTTACACATGAATTTTACACATGAATTTTACACATGAATTTTACACATGAATTTTACACATGAATTTTACACATGAATTTAAATGGTTTCTATTTTTTCGCTGCAGTCTTGCGTAGCGCACACTTGTGTATGGAAGGTATTTCGTCGTTTAGGCGTGGCGAGTGAGAAAGCGTGCATTTCTTTCGTCATGTCGTTTATTTCACGATTTATTGCTGCACAATCTGAGGTAAGATACCGTACTAATTGATTTATTTATTAATATATTCTATCAGTATAATTATATTGGAGGGTTTTGAAGTTGCTGCGTCATTGATATTATATGGGTTTCGTGTGATTTAATTCTCTATTTGTGAAACTGCCGATTTATGACGGAGTTGTGTCAATAAATTTCGTTTCAGAAAATTTGATAATTTTGAGCATCTCGTGTATCACAAAGTGGACACCACACCTCGCTCGGTGTAGAAACCGAGTCTTTGGCGCGTGACGACGGTCAACTCACGTGCTTAACGTGCTTGTAGGAAACGTCTCGCATGTTTGGGTAAAGTTGAGTTTTGTCTATGTTTTTCCTGGCTTATATAGTTATAACTTAGTCCCTACGGTTTTGTTTATCCGGCGAGTGTTGTGCATACACGTAGCTTTGGGGCTATTGCCGAGGACGATTAAAACGTGGTAAAACCACCGGGATACGGTCACATGACCGCACTACGGCAGTAAGTGCAGAAGACACCCAAAGTGCTGCTGTTGACAT
>WURV02223438.1:0-10327 GCA_011762755.2 Epimenia babai | reverse complement strand
AACGTCGGGAATGCCGGCAACTCCAACTCGGGCTCTGGCAACAGCAACGCGGGGAACTCGAACGCGGGGAACTCGAACGCGGGGAACTCGAACACTGGCAACTCGAACACTGGCAACTTGAACACCGGGAACAGCAACTCCGGGAACTCGAACGCTGGCAACTCGAACGCTGGCAACAGCAACTCGAACACACCCGACTCGGGACCGACGCGCAGTGAGGTTCTCAATCGTCTCAACGACCTGTGGAACCTGGACGATCACACGCAGATCAGCACGGCGCTCGATGAGTTGGAACCCGTGCTTCGCCGCTGGCCGAATTCTCCGCTGACCGACACGGCCGATCGCCTGCGCCGCTATGCGGAGGGTCTGCAGTACAGCAAGACGCTGATCCAGGACGCGATGTCCGCGTCGCCCGAGAACGCAGACCGCATCCGGGCAGACATTCAACGGCTGCTGCAGGACGTGCCGCAACTCGGCGAACAGTTCGAAGCGGCGCTGACGCACCTTGATACCGTGAAGTCGGAAGGGCTGGAGGCCGGTCGCGCGGTGATCCGCAGCACTGCCGAAGCCTGCAACTCCATGCAGACGGCGCTCGACGGCACCAACTATGGCACCGTCATGACCGCCTACGGCACCCTCCGCGAAGCCCGTCGCCAGCTACAGAGCACGATGGATCGCCGGCCGGAACTGGAACCCGAAGCGTTGTCGGTGATCAGCCGTGCCGACGCGCTGTTTGCCCGCTTCGACACCCTGGCTGGTGACTACAACCAGTTGATGATGGAGATCGGCGAGATCGAGGGCTTCATTGCTGCCGCCGAGCACGACGTCAACGAAGTCAACGTGGATCGCCTGCGCGAGCACCAGCCGAAGGCGCGCGAGTTCCTGACCACCATCGAGCAACTCCGGCTCCGCCCCGTCTCCCGCTTCGATGACGCATCCGAGCGCTTCACGACGCTGGCGTCGCAGTTACAGACGATCCTCAACGTGGATCTGACGCAGCGGTTGCCCGCCGACGTGCAACGTCTGGTTGACCGCGCCGCTGGTGCCGATGCTGCGCCGGCCGCGCGGCTGATGCGTGACGAGATCAACGAGTATCTGCAGCAGCCCGGCAACGACAAGTGGGCGTCCACGTTCCAGCCAGTGTTGGCGAAGTTGAAAGAGGTGATCGACTCGGCGCCGGCCAACGTCGAACCGCTGGACCCGAACCTGCCACGCGTCACAGCCCGCTTCCAGCGAGTCGGTCCGCTTCGCCTGTCGGCCGTGATTCCGGGCGCAGCGTGGACCAGTGGTGGTGGCAAGCCGGTGCTCGATATCGCGTTCGAGCCGAACAACAACCGCATCATCGCGGCGGTTGGTGATGCCAACCCGCGAATCGTGATGCTGCGGGATGGCAGCACGGTCCGCGAACTGGATTCGAAGGGCACCAACGTCCACTCCATCGAATGGACCAGCTGGCGCAACACGATTCTGATGGGATGCGCCGATGGCAACGTGCGGGGCCAGAGTGGTGGCACGTTCCGGCCGGTTCGGTTGCCGTTCAACGGCCACTTCGATCGCTCAGCCAACTACACGGTCACGGTGTTGCGCCAGATCAATGCCGGTCGCGGGCAATACATGTTCACCGGCTCCGATGACCGCAAGGCGATCCGGTACGACATGACGTCGATGATGCAGGAAGACCAGTACGCGTTGCAGCAGCGCACGGTGACCAGCATTGATGTCACGCCGGACGGCAAGTGGGTGGCGGTCGGTTCGGAGGACACCCGCGTCCGCGTCTACGCGCTGGATGGCGCGATGCGCAAGAAGGAGTTCACGACGCATCTCGGCCCGGTCAACGCGGTGGTGTTCTCGCCCGACGGGGAAACGCTGGTATCTGCATCCGACGACGGGTCGCTGAAGGTCTTTGACCCCGAGGGCACGGAGCGCATGTCGCTGCTCGGCCATGCCAAGGGCGTCAAGGCCGTCACGATCGTGGACGGCGGGCGCTACATCATCAGTGGCTCGGCCGACGGCACGATGCGAGTGTGGGACCTGCAGACCGGCGAGTCTCTGGTCACGGCGGACCTGGCGAGTGATGCCTCGTACGAGGTAACGGCGATGCGCCTCTCGGCGAACGGCAAACTGCTGGCAGTTGGCACCCAGAAGGGTGACGTGCTGGTCTTCGACATCACCGACGGCTGGCGCCCCGAGTGACCGGGATGACGAATCCGCTCCAGAGCCGCCGCGGCACCGTCCCGCCGGTCGAAGACCGTTCGGCCCGGATCGCCCGGTCGCCCCTGATGGTACTGGCCCTTTCACTGTCTCTGCTCGTCGGATGCGCGACGCCCGATCCGCTGGAGGATCCGGCTGGCGGTTCGGCTGATTGGCCGGCGGTATCCGAGCGTGACTACGATTCAAAGGAGTGCTTCGCCCGAGCGGGTATCCTCCACGGCCGCGCACTTCAGGAGTCAGACCCCGCGCAGCGACAGGACTATCTTCGCCAGGCCCAGGCGTGGCGCCGACTCGGTCTGTCTGCCGACCCCGGCAACGGCCGCGAGCACGAACGCTACATTGCCGTCTGCCAGGAACTTGGCCGCGAAGACCCGGCGTACCTGCGTCGGGTGGTCGCCGAGTACCGGACGCTGTATGAAGGCAAACGCGACTCGGCCCTGTTCGCGTGGCTCTATGCGTGGACGCTGACGTTCGAGCCGACCGTCGAGAAGTTGGAGATTGCGCGCCGCGTGCTGGTCAAGGCGCTGGAGACAGAGCCGCGGAGCTACTGGCTGAACTACCGCATGGGCGTGATCAGCATGGCGCTTCACGACACCGACAACGCCCGCCTGCATCTACGACGAGCCGCCGATGTCGGGCCTGATCTCGGACGCTTCGACGCCTCGTATCTGCTCGGCCAACTGCACGCCGGGATGGGCGAGTTCACCGACGCAGCGCGTTGCCTTCAGGTGGTGGTGGATTCCGACCGCAACGCCGGCATGGAGGTCTACGAGAACCTCGCGCGGATGCTCGCCAATACCGGCGAGTTCGAACGCGCCAAACAGGTGCTGCTGCATGACCTGCCGCCGTGGATGATCGCCACCCGCGGCCCCCGGCACCTTCGCACCGTCGGTGCGGTGTACCGCGCAGAGGGAGACCTGGCCCGGGCCGCCAGCGCCTGGGAAACCTGGCTGCGGGTGTTCCCGCGCGCCCCACAAGAGCAGCGGATCGAAGTCGAGGAAGCTCTCGACGAGGTGGAATGGCAAATGGAGAGGCACCGCTGATGGCACACGACAGTGATCAACCGGTTCGCCGACGCGGCTGCTGCATGGCCGTGATCCTGCTGCCGTTCACCGCGATTGCCATTGTCTGGCCGCTGGCGTTCTACTGGTACGGCGGCACGCTCGGTGACATCCGTGGCTTCCTGCGCAATCACGGGATGAATGTTGGCGCGGCCACTGGCGTGACGCTGATCGTGGTCCTGATCTTCCATCATCAGGTGAAGGCCCGATGGGAGCGGTTCCGGTACCGCGACCGCGACTGAATCTGAGCGGCGATCTCACCGACGCAGATGAACACCGGATACGCCAGCCGTCGGGGCGGATCACCGGTTGGTGATGAACGATTCCGTCCAGTGGGGCGACTGCAAGAGGCCCGAGCGCAGGTCGCGGCGCCACATCTCGACGGTCGGCGTGCGGTCGTCAACATCGAACGTGCGGTAGTAGCTCGATACGCAACCGATGACCGCGACCACTTCGCCGGTAGCGCTGCGAGTGAGCGTCAGCATCGGGCGCACGCCGCCGGTGCCCATTCGTGTGCACCCGCGATCCTGCGTGGATGTGGCGGACGAGCGAATGGTCGTCACTGCCATCATGGCCGCCCGGCCGTGGCCGCTGCTCAACGACTCCAGCCGGTCCGGGAAGCGGGAGATCCACATCTGGTCATCAGCGGACAGCGCGTCGCCAGCCAGCAGCGACGTCGACATCTCCATCATCCGCTTGAGCGTTTCTTCGGTGCGACGAAGCATCGCGTCCTCGACAGCCGGCAACATGCCGAGCCGATCCAGTCCGACGCGGGTGTGATTGACCATCGCGAGAATCGCTGCGTACACGTGCGGCAACGGCTCGACGGTGGAGTCGGGGTGCGCAAACGGTTCGACTTCTTCGTCGGACCCACGGGTGCGCTTGAACATGTGTACGTCGGCATCCGGATGCTGGCGAACGTAGCTCGCCATCGCAGCGTGGAGCAGGCGGTCGGAGTAGGCGTCAGTGGTCATGTAGGCCGGGTAGCCCGCGCCGCGGCCTTCGGGGCGAACCACACTGAAAACGGTGGCCAGCCAATCACGCGAGAGCGTGCCGTGCTGCTCCTGCTGGGACATGCCTTCGAATTCTTCCCGCAGTTCCCACCAGGGCTGGGTGCCGTTGGCAGCGATCGACTGGAAGCCGTTCTGCAACAGCCAGACTGCGCGGTCGCTGCCGAGCGCGGCGAGCAGTTCCATCGGGTCCGGCGGAGTACCGACCGACGCCCGGTCACGCGTGGTGGCCATGCGGGCCATCGCGTAGTCGCCGGGACGATCGGGACGACCGAAGAAGCCGGGCATCGAGTCGCGCGGCTTGCCGGCTTCCAGCGGGAAGCCGACAGCGCGGGTGTTCGCCAGGTAGCGGCACAGACGCGCGGCCACGCCCGTGCGCCCGATGTGCGCGGTGGCATAGTCGCTGCCCAGACAATGGCGGCAGATCGCGCGCACCACGAACGGCGCGACCGATTGCGTCAACCCGTCGGTGAAGTCAATCGCAGCGATCATCCGGCGCCAGGCACTGCCCGGTCGACGGTCTGCGGCGGTGCCCGTCGACGTCGCGTGGCTGTCCGGGATCCGGCACAGCGCGTCTGCGGTGAACAGGCCCGCCATTGCGCGAATCAACGTGTCGTTCGGGTCGTTCGGGTCGTTCGGGTCGTTCGGGTCGTTCGGGTCGTTCGTTGCCGGATCGTCAGGGTCGGACGACGAGGTGCCGGACAGCGGGATGTGCAACTGCCGCAGCCACTGGAGGGTGCGCCAGTAGTTGGCGAGCACCGGGGCGCGGGTGTAGCGATCGGGGACGCGGAACGAGGTGTAGTCCACGGTGGATCCGCAGATGTCGCTCGCGCGGAACTCGTCAGCGGCCATGATGCGGTTCACTTCGACCAGCACGTCTTCCGCGTAGTCGGGCATCAGGTCACGAACGACGCGGTCACGAGCGGAACTCACGAACTCATCGAGCAACCGGCGGAGATCGCGGCCGGAGAGGTAGCCGTCCACGTCAACCTGGCGCCCGAGCGGCAGGGTGGCGTTGAACTCGCTCAGCGCACCCCACATCTCGGGATAGAAGTAGTTCATCCCCGGCCCCGAGACGCGCATCGCGATGCAGCAGCAATGAGCGGGCTGGATGAACTCCTCTGCGGTTACCGCTGCCTGCAGGGCGCACGCGACAGCCACGAATCGGCGCGCGAGATGCACGGCACGGCCCGGCGCGGAGTCTGCCGGGAACCGGATCGCGAGATCGGCGAGGCGATCGGACAGTTCCCGCATGGTGTTGCGCAGCCGCGGAGCCATCTCCGATTCTTCGACCGACCGACGTGTGGCGTCCAGTCGCGAGTGCGCCAGGTGCAGGGCCATGTCGACCGTGATCATCACGGGCATGTTGCGCGCGAGGGCGTTGCGATAGAACTGCACCGGGTCGTCGTACATCGAGGCTGTACCGACCGCGAAGCCGCTGTCGGAGAGCTGCTGCAACAAGCGCGACTGGTCCTCGACGTCCTTGATCGCGGCCAGTAGTTCGGCATGGTTGCGAATGGTGTCCGCGCCCACTACCAGCGGCAGGTCCAACGTTGACGCCTCGGGAAACACCCATGCATCGGCGATGTTGTACATGCGAGCCAACGAGCCGACGCTGGCTTCCGTGCTCACCTGCACCGGCCCATCGGGAAGCGGCGGAATCGGTACATCGTGATCTACCTGGTCGGGTGACGTATCACCGGCATCGCCGTCGTCGTCCGGGTCGGGTGTCGGCAAGACGCGCGGCGAACCCGATGGCCGGTTGGTCCGGATGTCGATCTCGACGTTGTTGACGTCCCCGTTGGCTGCCGGCGTACCTGCACCCCCTGCACCGTTGGTGGTCAGGGAGGACGACGCGGCGAAAACCCAGAGACCGAGTACGACCAGGAACGACGCAACCGAAGCTGAGGCGACGATCTGCCAGACGCGCACCTGCCACTTCACGCGGTGGCGTTCGGCAACAGCGACGGCCTCGGTCTGCAGCCGGCGCACGAGGCGTTCGGCGGCCAACTGGTCGCGACGGGGAACCGGCTCGGCGCACCGCCACAGCTGCGCCGCTTCGTCATCGAAGGGGAAGCCGCCGTCCGGTTGGGGCATGTTTGGATTGTCGGTGCGTTCAGTCATCGGAGTCGGGCGCGTTCCGCCCGGTCAGGAAATCCAGGTCTACCGACGTTTCGTTTTCGTGGCCTCGACCACCGGGTGGTCAGTGCCGTGTGCATTGCGCCAGATGGTGGCGAAGCTGGTCTTGAAAGCCTCGCGTGCGCGGTAGAGCGCAGACTCGGCAGCTTTCGGGGTCAGCGAGTGGCGGTCAGCGAGTTCCTTCACGGAGAGGTTCTCGTCGTACATCGAACCCAGCAACTCTTGCTGGGCCGGCGTCAGGCGGGTGATCGCCATCCGCACCAATCGCGGCAGATCCACCTCGAGCGTCATCCGTTCGAGCACATCCATGTCGACGAGTCGCTCGAACATCCGTGCGCCATCGGTGTGATCGTCCGGCGACTCGACGAACGCCGGGCGGCGCGAGCGGGCGCGATAGAAGTCCACCAGCTTGCGCCGCGCCACCGACATCAGCCACGTCCAGAGCGAGCTTTCGCCGCGGCGATTCGGCAGCCCGTTGATCGCGGCGATCAGCGTGTCTTGCAACAGGTCTTCCGCATCCACACGGGCGTGCCCGACGCGCACGACGAAGAACTGATACAGCCGGTCGGCGAACGTATCGTGGAATCGTCGGACGGCATCGGCATCACCCGAGAGCACGTCGGCCGCCAGCTGTTCGTGGGTGCGGCGGATCGCGGCCCGGGCTTCGTCTTCGTCCTGCGGTGTTGCCGCGTCCAGATCGTCGAGGTCGTCGTCGGCCGGTTTCAGCCGGATCGGGCCGGTGGCGCGTTCTGCACGGTGGCCACGCGAACGCCGTGACCCCGAACCGGAACTCCGGTCATCGGTGTCGGGTCCGCGTCCGGGCACCATGGTGGCGACCCACGCGGGTACGGCGGCGACGATCGCTGCAAGCACGAGTTCGATTCCCGTCATGGTGAATCGGGCGGTCGTCGCAAACGCTTCGCAGAATCGGGAAGCCAACTGGTGAGACGACCTTACTGGACCTGTAGTCGAAACCGGCAGTCAAATCATTCGGGGAGTGTCGAGCGAATGTTGAACAGATGCACTTCAGAAACTCTGCTTGGGTGGTTAGCTTCTTGACAATGTCAATAAAGTCTACTTTACGCCAAAATCGCAAATAGATACGGAAATTGCTTTCATATAAACACTTGTGGCTCATAGCGGAGAGCCGCCTCCGTTAGCTATATCGTCCACTATCAATACGCCCCAGTTTCACAAATGGCCCAGCTTGGGGCGTTGCAAACCATGCGAAGGATGCATACCAAATGGCTCTCCCGTTGCAGGTAAGAAGTTGCTGCGTAAGCCCCACCGCACCGTTTTCACAACCCAGGAGACCATGATGCGCATGTTCACTCGCATCAGTATTCCAGCCATCGCGCTGCTCTTCGGAGCATGCATGGCGCTTGACATGGCTACGGCCTTGACACAGTGATGAAGGGCGCCTCGTCGACCTGGTCAGGTCGCTCCGCAGCGTCGTCGTCCTCCCGTTACCCGCACCCCGCAGCAGGTTCCGCCTGTTCAGTGGACCGAAGGTACCGTGGTGGTCCCGATAGAAGAAGAAGCAGAAGCTGAACAGACCGGCACTGATAGCGCCAATAGTGGTGGCAACCCGATGGGCGCCTTTGGCCGCCACCGGAATGCCCGCAACGAAGGCGCTTCGATCGAACAGGTCGATGCCGCTCTCGAAGCAGACCGCCAGCTGATCGTTCTGTTCGTGTACGCCAACAGCGAAGAACGCAAGTACGCCCGCTCTACGGCCGCCTCGAAGGCGTTCGAAGAGAACGTGCTCGGCGACTTCAACGTCGCCACGGCTCTCCAGGGATGCGACACCATCAAGTTCGATGGTACCCAGCTGACCCGCGAGATCCGCAGCGAGTACAAGCTCAGCAGCTCGATCCCGCAGTTGGTGCTGATCGACATCAATGGCAAGGTCCTCTACAAGGCCACGCCGTCGACCAACGCCGCGAACCTCGCCAAGATGATCATCGCCGCCAAGGAACGCGTGGCGGAACTCATCTCGGCTGGTTGAGATCCTGACGGCTGAGCAATCAAGCCGGACACCTGATCGTTCAGCCTGATCGGATTTGGCGCATCGCTTCACGGCGATGCGCTTTTCCGATTTGGGCTTTTGTTGTTCGGGCGAGGGGACGAGATTCTCGCATTCGGATGGAACATGGTTTGCATGCGTATCACGCAGCCAAACCCCGTTCCTTCTGGAGCTCACCATGAACAGGTTGAACCTCGCCTTCTGGATCGCCACATTGGCGCTGACGTTCCTGAGCGCATACCCCGCTTACGGCCAGTGCTGAGGGCCGAGCCGTGGTCCCGTGCGGACCCCTCAGCGTCGGACACCACCCGTACCGCGAACCCCTCCACCGCCAGCGCCTACGGTGACCTGGACCGAGGGCTCAGTTGGCTCGCCGGACGCACCGGAAGTAGAAGCCGAAGAAACCGGGCGTTCCGGCTCCGATAGCAACAACGCCGACAACGCCGACAATGGCGACCGCGATAATGGTCGGCGTCCCGGCGGTGCAATGGCAGCTCTCGGCAATCGACGCAACAACGCCGCACAAGACGGCGAGTTCATCGCGGAAGTGGACCAGGCGATCGAAAGCGCTGACCAGTTGGTCGTGCTCTTCATCTATTCGGCCAGCGACGACCGGAAGTTCAAGCGCGCAACCGAGGCATCGCAGCAGTTCGAAGGCTCGATTCTCGGTGACTACGATGTGGCGACCGAGTTGCAGGGCTGCAAGACGATCCGCTTCGATGGCACGCAGATGACCCGCGAGATCCGCAAGGCCTACAAGCTGAGCAGCGCGATCCCGCAGTTGGTGTTGATCGACATCACCGGCAAGGTCTTGTTCAAGGCTACCGGCTCCACCAACACCCAGACGCTCGCGAAGATGCTGAAGGCCGCGAAGGAACGCTGCGTCGAACTGGTTGCTGACCGCAACGGCAGCTGATCGACCACGGTCAGCCATCCGGCCCGGGCTTGCGGGTGCAATCAAACCGGACACTGACTGTATCCGCCTCTCCGACTGGCGCGTCATCAATCTGGTGGCGCGCCGGTCTTGTTTCGGGCGGTTCCGTTTCGCGGAGCCGACCGGCAGTGGCTCGGCCGCGAACCACCGGGTCCTTCGGAACTCGACCGAACCAATCTGGTGCTACGGCGCTTCACCAATTGGCACGTTCGTGCCATGCCGTCCCGTTATCATTGTTGGCTCTTGCACAGCTCACCCGTCCGGTTGTCCCTGCCCCGGTTCGAGATGCGTCACCACTTCCTGTTCGCTCCCCTGCTGGCCACGGTCGCGCTGCTGACTCTCACGATGCCGCTGGCCGGATGTTCCAGCACGCGAACGATCAAGGTCGAGATTCCGCCCAAGGTCAACCTCCTTGAGTTCCGCGTGATCGGTATCCTGCCGTTCCTCGGCTCGGCAGACGACGGAGTGCGCTACACCGCGATGCAGCGGTTCATGGCGACGATTCAGGCATCGCAGCCGGGCATCCGCATGCTGGAGTTGCCTCCGCTCGCCGAACTGCCCGATGGCCCGATTGAACCAGCCGAGATCAAACGGCTCGGCGCCGAGCACGGCGTGGATGCTGTCTTGCTCGCTGACGTGCAGGTGTCGCCGGTGCGGAAGACCACCACGGTCAACCCGTTCGCTGCCGATGTGCGCACCCGCGAAGACGTGAAGGCCGAACTCAACGGTGTGATCCGCGAAACCAGCACCGGCGCGATCGTCTGGACCAACGGCGCCTACGGCACCTGGAACCTGAGCAGCACGCACGCATCGCCGGGTCATTTCCACACCTCGTCGGCCAACGTGGACGCGAAGTACGACAAGATGATCAACGACCTCGTGCGCGTTGCCACGAAAGACTTCCGCTCCACGTGGGAGAAGCGCGAGGTTCCGAACGAGTAGTCGG
>WURV02223427.1:0-10328 GCA_011762755.2 Epimenia babai | reverse complement strand
CTAGCAGGTCATCGGAGAAGTCGCGTGGGTACGGAACGCGGCCATCGGCGTCGAGGGCAAGGCGCCGAAACGAAGGCATAGCGGGCCTATTTCGAGCGTTCGGCAACGCCGCCATTCGACGTCGAGGGTTGTGTTCAGTGCTCGCGGGAGTCTGCGTAGGAGGCAGGTCTACGGTTCGGTGCGACGCGGCCGAAGCCCCGCCCGCCGTTCCTCCCACGCCTGCGCCTCATCGCCGCGCCCTGAGCCCCGCAGCACGCACACCATCGCATCGATGATCTCGTCGAGCTCGGGGTGGTGCAGGCCGAGGCCGGTCTGCCGCAATTGCAACGCGCGCCCGAGGCTCAATTCCGCCGCTCCCCACTGCCCGCGCGCGCTTTGTGCCTCACCCAGAGCGAGGTAGGCCTCGGCCATGCGCGGGTGCTCGCCATCGAGTGTCGCGCGAAAGATCGCGACGCTGCGTTGGGCCGCTCGCTCCGCCTCCACCAGCTCCGAGCGCGCCACATGCAGCCGGGCCGACACGGCGAGCAAGCCCGCCAAGCGAGGATGCTCGGGCCCGAGGCAACGAGCGGCCAGCTCCAGCGCTACGCCAATATGACGCTGCCCGTCGCGGACTCGCCCCTCCCGACGCCGCAGCTCCGCGAGCCCTTCGTGCAGAGCACTGGTCGTCGCGGTGGCGTTGTGCGGCACCTCGTCGATCGCCTCTTGGGCCTTGCGCCCCAGCGCCTCTGCCTCCTCGAACCGATCTTCGCAGCGAGCAAGCCAGCACTTGTCGACGAGCAGCGCCGCCCGTCGGGCCAGCTCCCCCGAGCCGTGCACCTGCGCTTGCGCGGTTCGGTACAAGCGCCCCGCCGACTCGTACTCACCGAGCGTCACCGCAACCGCGGCTTGGCCCCGCAGCACCTCGATCCATAGGCCTCGGAAGCCGCGGCTCCCACTCGTTTGGCCGCTGGCCGAGAGGCGATTGGAGATCATCGCCGCGCGGTCGAAGTACCGTCGCGCGGCTTCGTAGCGACCACGCTCGTAGGCCGTCCAGCCGAGCCCGAGCAGGCTGAGCGCCACCGCGCGATCGAGGCCGCCCGAGGTCGAGGCGGTCGCGGGACCCGGCTCCCGATAGGGCGACAGCCCACGCTCCTCACCCGGCCGTGGGCGCTGGGAGAGCTCTAGCGCGACATCCCTAAACTGCTCATGCAGCGCCAGCGCTTCGCCGAAGCGTTGCTCGGCCTCCTCGTAGCGCCCCGCGTTGTGGGAGACCCACGCAAGGTCGTCGAGCAGGGAGCGCACGGAGTTGTCGTCGGCGCCTGGGGCATCGCCGACCAGGTCGAGCGCGCGCTTGCACAGCCGCTCCGCGTCCGCGTGCTGTCCCTGCCGAGACTGATGGTGGGCAACCCTGCGCATGAGCCATGCGACATGTCCGGCCCAGGGCGCGGGCACGCGACCATCGAGACCCGTCAAGAGTTCTTCGAGATACCGACCCGCACGATCGTAGTCGTGCAGCATCGAGTTGACGGCCGCGAGACTGTAGTAGTGCGCGAGCAGCTCGGGCGCGGCGGGAGGAAGCTCGCGCTCCGCCAGGGCCAGCGAGCGCTCGTACAGCACCCGTGCATCGGCGTAGCGCCCGTCGATGAGCTTGTTGTCCGCGTGCGCACGGAGGCTGGAGACCGCGGCGCTCTGCCGTTGTTGCCCGCGCCACGCGCAACCGATGGTCGTGGTCACGGCACTCACCAGCATCGCGAGGCCGAGCAGCGGCTGTCCCGCCTGCAACGCCATCATGAACAGCCCGAGCAGCATCAGCGTGACGGGGATCCGATACAGCGCGGCCGCGCGAGCGCGAGCGGGCGCCCCCACTATCACCCGCTGCATCATGCTTCCGCCGACTTCTGCCACCGTCCCTTTAGTTTGGCAGAAACCACCGCGCGGCAACACGGGCGCAGGGCTCGCGCCACGAAAAAACCGCCCGCGCTATCCCATGGAGCGCGAGCGGCCTGATCCGTCGCCTGATCCCCCCGCCTGATCCCGGTCGGGGTCGCGAGAACTTAGCGCAACGGTTGCACCCAGCTCACAACCCACGTTCGGGTATTGCGGAGGTCCGAGACGAGGCGGAGGAGCGAGGCGACCTGTCGCGCCTGCTGGGGCCCAGCCACGACCGCAAGCTCCGCAAGGGCACCGCGAACACCGACCGAGACGCCGCCGGCCTGCACCTGCCCGAAGCTCGTGATGAGGTCACGAATCGTGGGCTCGCCTGGGTACACCTCCAGGCCGACGTCATCGCCCACCTTCGCCAGCGTGCGGGCCTCTGCGATCGCGGCATCGAGTCCACCGATCTCATCGACGAGGCCATTCTTCAGCGCGTCGGTGCCCGTCCAGACCCGGCCCTGCGCGATCTCGTGCACCGCATCACGCTCCATCCCGCGACCCGTGGCCACATGAGCCAGAAACTGCTCGTAGGTGTCCTCCATCATCTCCTGAACGGTCTGCCGCTCGGCGTCGGTCCACGGGGTGATGGGCGATCCCATCAGGGCTCGCTCACCGCGGTGAACCTCGTAGGTCTTCACCCCGATCGATTCCAGAGCACCGCCCACCACGATCTTTCCGCCGACCACCCCGATCGAGCCCGTGAGGGTGTTTTCGTTGGCGAAGATCTTCGTCGCCCCCGCGGAGATGTAGTAGCCGCCCGAGGCCGCCACCGCGCCCATCGAGACCACCACTGGCTTGTTCGCCTTGACCTCTTCCACGGCGTGCCAGATCTGCTCCGAGGCCAGCGCGCTGCCGCCTGGCGAGTTCACCCGCAGGACCACCGCGCTCACGTTCTCGTCGTGGGCCATCGCCCGCAGGGTGGCCGCCAACGTGCGAGACGCGATTTCCTCGCGCGCTCCCACGGTACCGCCGCCCTTGCCATCGATCACGTTGCCGACGGCGTAGACCAAGCCGATGTGCGGCTCCGAGGGTCGCTCGGGCGGCAGAATATTGAGGAACCGCTGGAGCGCCCCAAAGTCGGCGAGCGCATTCTTGTCCTTGCGCCACTTCTTCCACTCGGCGCCCTTGGTAGCCTCGGCGAGGAAGACCTCCCAGGTCGCGACCTTGTCCACGAGCTTCTGCTCGACGGCCGCGTTCGCGAGAATGATCGCGTCATCGATCGCAGCTTTGGCGGCGGCCTCATCGATCCCGCGCCCGTCCATCATGCCCTTGAGCTGGGTCTGATAGCTCTGGTCGACGATCGACCCGAGCACCTCCATCATCTCGGGCGAGGGCTCCTCCCGCGTCAGAGGCTCGGCCGCGCCCTTGAACGCGCCCACGTGCAGAAAGTCTGCGTGCACCCCGAGCTTGTCCATCAAGCCCTTGATGTGCACGGGCGTCGCTGCGGGGCCAGGCACCACGACCTCACCGAGCGGCGCGAGGCTGATCTCGTCGCACGCGGTCATCAAGTAGTAGACGGCATTGCTGGCGACCTCGGCGTGACACCGAACGCTGCGGGCCCCGTCGCCCTTGAACGCCACGAGGTGACCACGAAGCTCCTCGGCGGTGGACATATCGATCGACAGATCGGTCGCCCGCACCACGAGGCCCTTCACATTTTCGTCTGTGGCGGCTTTGTGCAGGCCGTCGGTCAGCTCGCGGAGTGGCGTGGCCATCTTTCCGCCACCGAGCAGATCAAACGCCTGCACCTCGCCGACCTCTCCCGAGAGCTCCAGCACGAGGTGGTGCGCCGCGCCGTCTTCGTAGGCGGCCGACTGCCGCGGTTCCTCGTAGGGTCCGGGCTTGTCGAGGCCCGAGGTGAAGAGCTTCGCCATCGGGGGCAGACCCATCGGCGGCGAGTCTTCGCTGCTCGCATCGGCCTCGGCCGACGCCTCTGCGCCCTTGGCATCACCTTCGGGGGTTTTGCATGCGACGGTGAGGGAAAGGAGTGCGACGGCGGTCAACAACTTGGACATCATGGGCGGTGTTCCTGGAGCGTGGGGGACGGAGAAAACGAAGGGACGCGGACGAAAGCGCGCGAGCCTCTTGCAAACACAAGGGGGACTGCGCGTCATCGCGGACGGCCAGCATCGGAGCTGCTGGGGCCAAACCGCAGGAGCGTCGTTTCATTCCGCGAGTGCGCCCAAGATAGACCGCCCTCGTGCCATCGTGCGTCGGTACCTCGTCGCCCGACCGCGCCCGCCTCTGCGGTCGGAACCGTGTCCATGCATTTGTCCTCGCAAGTACGGCCCAAACCCTCGTTTGCCACGGTTCCGAAGTTTCACCGACCACCCGCCCAAGCCCGTGAGGTCTCCACCATGACTGATATAGTCAAAAATATGCGCGTTCAGCGAGCGTCTTGGACCTTCTGCGTTGCGATGGCCCTCGCCTGCACGAGCGGCTGCACGAACAAGGAACCCGAGGCCGAAAAAGAAACGGCCGACGCGGAAGACAAGGCGACGCCGACCGAGCTCGACCTCTGGGCGGGCGTGCCCGAGCTTGTGGCCGAGCCCGATGACACGGGCCAGCCGCTCACCCCTCGACCCAAGCCGCTGTCGCCCCCGACCGTGCACGAGACGATCGAGGCACCGTTTCCGATCGACGGCGTCGACAACGTTGAAGTCCCCGCGCCCGAGGTGGCCGGGCCACTCGAAGTCGAGCGTCGCGGGCCCACGGGCGACCAAGGGCTCGTCGATGCGATCCGTGTCTCGTTCAACCAGCCGATGGTGCCCCTGGCCGATCTAGAGACCCTCGACTCGGCGCCCGCGTTGCTGGAGATCGAGCCCGCGATCGTCGGCACCACCCAGTGGCTCGGCACACGCACGCTGGCGTTCAAGCCCGAGGCGGGGCGCCTGCCGTACTCGACGGACTATGAGGTCACCGTGCGGGCGGGCGTCACCTCCACGTGGGGAGAGAAGCTCGCGAGCGATGTCGACTGGACGTTCTCGACGCCGACGTTGGCGCTGACCTCCGCGACTCCCTACGACGGCTCAGCGGACAATGAGCTCGAGCCGACGATTGCGCTGACGTTCAACCAGCCCATCAATCGCACCGCCCTGCTCGCTGCGATCACGCTCGCGGGTCGCGGCGATTCTGTGGCGCTCAAGCTTGCGCCCGCAGCCGCCAGCACGACGACGCCCGCCACCGAAGAGGCCAAGTGGAAGGCCGACCGTCGGATCGAGCTCGTGCCCGAGCGAGCGCTCGGCACCAACACGACCTACACGCTGAAGATCCCCGCGGGCGTGTACGGCGAGGGCCCGCGCGCGAGCAAGGCGATCTCCACTTCGTTCAGCACGTACCCGCCGCTGAAGCTCGAGAAGGCCAAGTGCTGGGATACGTGTTGGGCCAACGAGGGCATCAACCTCCAGGCCACCAGCGCGCTGCAAGACCCGGACATCGCGAGCAAGGTGCACGTCAGCCCAGAGCCACCCGGCTTCGCCGTGCACGCCAACTGGCGATCGATCCAGCTCATGGGCGACTTCGAGGGGCGCACCGCCTATCGCGTCACCGTCGACGCAGGCCTCCGTGATGTGCACGGCCAGACGCTCGCGCGTGACTTCAAGACCACCGTCACCCTGGGCCCCCCCTATCCGCAGGTCGGCTGGCCCTCGGCCATGGGCAACCCCGTGGTGATCGAGCGGAACGCCAACAAGGAGATCGAGCTGTCGGTGGGAGGTCTGTCGCACCTCGACATTGAGGCGCGCACCCTGCCGCTGGGCGACGTCCCCGACTTTCTCGACGCCTACCCGTACAGCAATGAGCGCGAGTGGCCGAGGGGCTTGGCCGCGGCGACGTTCAGCACTCGGCTCAACACCAAGGGATCGATGCGCCGCACCGAGCGGCACGCGCTCGACCTTGCGCCGATCTTGGGTGCCGACACGGGACACCTGTGGTTCCTCGCGCGTAGCAACCCCATCACGACCCACGGCTGGACGCAGCGCTACGCCGTCCATCGCCTGGTCGAGGTCACCGACCTCGGGGTCGCGGCTGCGATCGACCGCGACTCGGGCATTGCCATGGTCACCCGCTTGTCCACGGGCGAGCCCGTAGCGGGGGCCAAGCTCCGCCTCGTCAACGGCAACGATCGAACCGAGCGCTGGTCGGGCACGACCGACGAAAACGGCCTCGCGCAGATGGACGTGCGCGTGAGCGATGGATCGCTGCGCCTGACCGCTTCACTGGGAGACGACACGGCGCTGCTACGGGTCGACCGCAACGATCTACGCGGTCGCTGGCGCTACTCGGGCGGGGCAAACGACAACCAAGCCCGCGCGTTCTTCTTCGCCGACCGCAAGCCCCACAAGCCCGGCGACACCGTGCACCTGGCCGGCATCCTGCGCCAAGAGATGCGCGGCCCCAAGGGCGGCGTCGAGCTATGGCGTCGGGACTTCCGCGCGACCTACACGGTCAGCAACCCGCGCGGCGTGGAGGTTGCCAAAGGTGAAGTCCAGGTCGGGCCGCTTGGCACTTTCAGCTTCGATATCCCCACCGAAGAAGACCACGGCACGGGGGACTTCGGCGTGCAGCTCACCGTTGGCAACCTGCTCGGGAGCGACCAACAGTTCTATCACTCGTTTCCCGTAGAGACGTATCGCGCGCCCGAGTTTACGGTGGCCGTCTCGCGCCCCGACTCCAAGCCGCTCGTGTTCGGCGACACCTTGATCGCCGAGATTCACGGCGAGTATCTGCACGGCGCGCCCCTCATTGGCGGCGCGGTCAGCCACACACTGCGACGCTCCGACACGGGCTTCTCGCCCCCGGGCTCGCTCAACGAAGGCTTCACGTTCGGCATCGCCAATAACTCAGGCTATGGCGGCTACTGGGGCCACCGTGGTGGCTTCGGCTGGTCGCCTCCTGTTCCGAGTCCCGTGATCGCGCAAGGCGAGGCCACCCTCGATGCGCGCGGCCTCGTCACCATCGAGCACGCGCTGTCCGCCGTGGAGCCCCCGCCCAAGGGCAGCACCGCTCCGCCTGCCCCGCCGAAGAAGGTCGAGAGTGACGCACCGCCGATCGCGGCGACCTTTACCCTCGACGCGACCGTCGTCGACGAAAACCGCCAGGCCATCGCGGGCTCGGGCAGCTTTGTCGTGCACGCGGCCCGCATGTACGTCGGCCTTCGCAGCGAACGCACCGTGATGCGCGAGGGTGAGCGGGCCACGCTCGAAGCGGTGGCCGTCGATCTGGAGGGCGAGCGGATCAGCGCTCGCCCGATCGAGCTGTCGCTCCTGCGCCGCGAGACCACCCGCACCGCGGTGGAAAAGGACGGTCGCTGGACGCACGAGACCAGGACCGAAGAACACGAAACGGGCCGCTGCACGCTGACCTCGGGGCCCGTCCCCGCCAAGTGTGAGCTCGATGTCGGCAAGCCCGGCACCTACGTCGTCCGCGGCGAGAGCGAGGACAGCGAAGGGCACGCCACCCGCAGCGAGATGCGGGTGTTCGTCTACGGCAAGGACGCGGTCGTCTGGGAGAACACCGAGCGACGCGTCGATCTCGTGCCCGACAAACGCGAGTACGCCCCAGGGGACACGGCAACCCTGCTCGTGCGCTCGCCGTTCGACACGGCCCGTGGCGTCGTCGTGGTCGAGCGCGAAGGCATCGCCGCACAGTATCCCGTGGTCATCGAAGGTGGAGCCGCCACGGTGGAGGTCCCCATCGAGGAATCCATGCTCCCCGTGGTGACCGCGTCGGCGTTGCTCACCCGCGGACGCGTCGAGGTCCCAGGTGCCCCCGCGGGCCAGGACCTCGGCATGCCCGCCGCCGCCACAGGACAGGTGCGGCTGCCGATCTCCGTGGACTCCAAGAAGATCGAGGTCGAGCTTACCCCCAGTCGCAAAGAGCTGAGTCCGGGCGAGACGATCACGCTCACGCTGAAGACCACGAGCACCGACGGCAAGGCCCTCCCGGCCGCCGTCGCGGTGATGGTCGTCGACGAGGGCGTGCTCAGCCTGATGGGCCACACGACCCCCGATCCTCTCAGCTTCTTCCACCACGAGCGCGCAGGTGATGTCTGGCTCTACGCCCTGCAAGCCGCCGTGCTCGCTCGCGATCCCGCCAGCATTACGACCCCCGCCACCCCCACGGGTGGAGCACCCGGCGAGCCCGAGGAGGAGTCGATCCAGAGCGTGGGCATCGGCGCGATAGGAGGCATCGGCTACGGCTCGGGCTCGGGCGCATTGAGGGAGCAGGCCGCCCCGACCTCACGGGCGGTCCCCGCGGCCCCATCGCCCGACATGGCGGACAAGAAGATGGAGGAGAGTCCGCGCAAGCGCGCCAAGGGCAAGACCGCGACCGCCAGCACCGTCGCCACCGAGGGCCTGCGGTTCGATGTCGCCGATGCTATGGCGCAGCCTGTCTCCCTGCGAGAGGTCTTTGCGACCACCGCGTTCTACAAGGCCGAGGTGCTCACCGACGCCGACGGCAACGCCTCGGTGGAGATCGAGATGCCCGAGAACCTCACAACGTTCCGCGTGATGGCGGTCGCCGTGGACACCGACACCGCCGATCGCTTTGGCTCGGGCGACACCACCGTGCGCGTTCGCAAGCCACTGATGGTGCGACCCAGCCTGCCGCGCTTTGCCAACTACGGCGACACGTTCGAGGCCTCGGTCATGGTCGACAACCAAACCGGGGCCGACCAAGCGATTTTGGTGGGTACGCGCGGGCTCAACGTGGTCCTGCCCGGCGATGCCCAAAAGATGATCGACATTCCCGCGGGCGAGTCTCGCGAGGTTCGCTTCGATATGAAGACCCAGGAGGTCGGCACCATGCGCCTCCAGTTTGCCGCGATGAGCAACGGAGGGCGCGACGCCACCGAGCTCTCCATTCCCGTGCACTACCCCGCGACCGCGGAGGCCTTTGCCGACTACGGAATGATCGACAGCGCGACGGAGCTCACCGTTGCGCCACCCAACGAGGCTCTCCCCGCGTTCGGTGGCCTGGAGGTCTCCATGTCCTCGACCGCTCTTTCGGGGCTCGAAGACGCGGTCGACTATCTCGTCACGTATCCGTACGAGTGCGCGGAGCAGACGGCGAGCCGCATCCTGCCGATCTTCGCCCTCTCCGATGTGCTCGACGACTTCCCGATCGCCGGCCTCAGCGATCGCATCTACCGCGACCGACTCGCCGCCCAGGGCCTCGAGCGGCTGCGTGGCAAGCAATCGCACGATGGTGGGTTTGGCTACTGGAAGGCCGACGAGAGCTGGCCCTACCTCACCAACTGGGTCACGTTCGCGATGCTCGAGGGCAAGCGCGCGGGCTTCAAGGTCGACGACGCCGTCCTCAATCGCGCCCTCAGCTACGTGGAGAACTACGTGGCCCACGGCCACCGCACGCGCTGGGGCCTCTACTACGACTGGACCAGTCGCGCGATGGGCCTGTGGATCCTCTCGGGTGAAAAACGCGGCGCGGCCCTGTTCGATCGCGTCTGGGCGCACCGCAAGGAAATGCCGCTGTACGCCCGCGCCCTGATGATGACCGCGGCCCACCGCTATGGCCGCAAGAGCGCGCGCGACGAGGTGCTCGACGAGCTACGCGACGCCGCCGTGGAGAGCCCGAAGGCGGTGCACTTTGCCGAGAGCCGTACCGAAGCCGAGGCCGACGGTCTCCGGGTGCTCATGCACTCGAGCGTGCAGACCGACGCCATCGCAATGATGGCCCTGATCGAGGTGGAGCCCACCGACAGCATGATCCCGAAGATCATGGCGGGGATCATGGCCAGCCGCGATCCGATGAACAGCGGTCGCTGGAACACGACCCACGCCAACGCCTGGGCCCTCGTCGCCGCCGACCGCTACTACGAGTCGGTGGAGGCCGACGAACCCGACTTCACCGCCCGCATCTGGCTCGACAAGACGCTCAGCGGCGCCCACAAATTCGAGGGTCGCAGCATGGCCACCGTCGAGCAACGCCTGCCCATGCAAGACCTCCAGGGTGCCGACCAGCGCGCGCTCATCATGGGCAAGGAAGGCCCGGGCAAGCTCTACTACCGCGTGGGTCTGCGCTACGCCCCCAAGGACCTCAAGGTTCCTGCGCGCGACCAGGGCTTTGTGGTGCAGCGCCACTACGAGGCGATCCCCGAGGGCAACGACCCGATCGACAAGACCGCGGTGCAGCGCGTTGAGGACGGGAGTTGGCAGGTCAAGGCGGGCACGAACGTGAAGGTCACGCTCACGGTGGTCGCGGCCGACCGCGCCAACTACGTCGTGATCGACGATGCCCTGCCCGCTGGTTTCGAGGGGCAAAACGCTCGGTTCGCCACGAGCGTCGCCGCCCGCGATGAGTCCACGCGAACCGCCTCGCCCTCGCGTTGGTGGTGGCCGTGGTGGAGCTTCGACCACACCGATCTACGCGACGATCGGATGTTGTTGTTTGCC
>WURV02223416.1:0-10328 GCA_011762755.2 Epimenia babai | reverse complement strand
CGTTTAGTGCACGCGCTGAATAGTTCCGAATGTATCGGTGTGCGATGGTCGTGCAGGTGATGTGAAGTAATTGTACCGTATTCGGATTTCCTATATATGTTATGCATAAGACAATTGGTAGGAAATGATATTAATGTCTATCTTATGTAAATAATATCGGGCCAATAGGGCCTATAGTTTAGCGTAATCGTCGTAGTCAGCATTGTACATATGTTGGTTCGGCATGCGACTGGCAGTTGGGGAGAAAATTAATTAATTAATGTTATAAATATATGGTAAACAAGGGTGTTGTAACATACTACTGATACCTGGAATTCGAGTCCATATATGACAGGAGCTTCTTCCATTTTATTGACCAGTCGTTACTAGTCGTTATCTTATTTCCTCGTAGTTTGAAAACTTTGAAGAACGGCTGAGTGGAGTTGCAACCCTTGACTTTACAAGGGGAATGAATTTGGAGACCTGGTCAAAAATGATAGATATTAATTTTGTAACACATATAATTAATTTTATTTTTTATCGTGGCTGTTTTTATGTAACTTAAGAATACCATTATAATGTCCTCAGCATATTTATAGGAAAAATATAATATGTAATACAAATGACACAAAAATGTTGCAATGATAACACATTATACGTTGTAGTAATGTAACAAGACCCATACCAGGCTTTACAATCAAAACATAGATATATTTTTTATACTGTTGTAAAACTGTCTAATTGACTAACACGGCTTACTTACCATCATGAAAACGTTAAAGCATCCATTGTGTATCGGTTTGTTGTGAGTTCTAGGTGCACCGTGCGGTTTCCGGGGACACAACTGCCTCTATCTTATAAACACGGAAGTCGAGACTGTGCCGAGACCTTAAGTTGTATAATTATTATTAATTATCATTATTATTAATAGTAATATTCCAGCAGTTGCCTTGATAGCGGTAGAGGAATGTAAGAAAAGTCTGATTTTATTACAGGCATGGATTTTTTCATGGCTTAGCCTAGATAATTGCTAGGATTAAATCTATTCATAATATTATAATAATTATAATTAATTATTATTATATTATAATAAGCATTCATTGCTTCAATAAATTTAGGTATTTCACTAACCACTAGTAGCTAACGTCCATACTGTCATGTCGTCCGAATATTTACTACGTACTATAAATCAGAGTCGTCAAACGTCACCGATGACGTTATGTAATCAATCGTACGGAGTATGATATAGGCCCGCCCCCTATGTTGTAGGGGAACTCTATCAAAAACAACATTTTTATTGCCCTCGGCTTGTTTCAACTCATACCGCCGTGTATACCTTTCACTAATATTGAAAACTGAGTTGAATTATCGCTAATCGCACGAAATCCAAAACCTCTGTAACGTTGGAATTTTCCCACAGACCAACCTTCAGAAATCGTATATAAAAAGTCTGGCTTTGTACTCGGCATGGTCCACCTAATACCACCGTCTATATATGTGTGTATTTACGAATAAGATTTACCATAAATAATCGCATTCTCGAAAAATACTAGATGCAAATTATTACCGTAATTCAAACATCTGGCCTATTTATGATGCACAACCAGATACAGTCTATACGTGCGAGTAGTTATATGATTTTACAACCGACATTTAAATTTGGTTTTTTGAATGGGTTTCTATTGTCGATTTTGACTGCGAACTGTTAATAAAAGTTGCTCCAAAACCAAACCTGAAGCTTCGTTGTGATTTTTTCATCAGATATGTATAAACATTATTCTGATAATTTGTGCGCCTTTCCATTACTTTATACACAGAGGATGTTGTCTGGTTTTAATTGTTCTATATTACTTATATTTATCAACAATCGATCAAATGAATTACGAGTGTTAGGAACATTACACTGTACAATAAGGTAAATGGTTAAGAGTAACACCTTATGTGTAGTTTTATTGTGATCAACTGCACAATATTGACGCGGTTAGACGAAATTAAACTTTATTGTAAATGAACGATAATCATCTATACAGAATATTTAGCTTGCTTTTTACCTCCGATATAAAAGGGCCAGAAATAGCTTACATAACCATTGCCCTGGTAATCACACTAATTCTAAGTAATTTGAATCTATGCTTTGAAAATATCTATTTCCAATGATAGCCTCATTTCAAATTACTGGCAAAAAGTATAATTGATCATGTTAAAATCATGGTGTTGTCTTTTTTATTACTAGTTCTAGTAAAAACGCTGGGTCTTCTTCGTTTATTGTCCCTCCCCTGAACAGTTTCACCGTTATTGCCCTTGACGTTTTCGGTTGTCATTCGTGACCTCTGAGTAGAAATAACGTTTTCGTTGGTATGCTATAATATATGGCTTCCTCCTATGTGACAAGGCCTGTATTATTACCTACTAGACTACAAGACTAGATGATGGTAATTAATGAAAAGTGGGTAAAACATTCCATAATGTATTGACAGCTTATATTTCATATAAAGAGTAAAAATAAATTAATACAATTTGATCGTAATTACAGAACCACCCAAAAATGCAGTTTATGAATCGATACTTAAGTCATATATAGGCATCAAATGCGGTTAGTGTGTGTGAAAATAATAAAACGGTGATATGAACTAACTAATATTAATATATTCCTATGAAAATATATGAACTTTCTAGTGAACTGCTCGTTAAAGTGATTATTACTCTATTTCAGATACATCTCTTTTTATAAATAAAACTGCCAGAAAAAGATTTGCCCGAGATATCGAAGTGTCAACTGATATTGAACTGTTAACTGAAGACACAATGGCGGATGATCAAATCAATGAGGCTGATTTTTCAATAAGTCTTGATGATTCTATATATGAAACGCAGATCATCCATACACCTGACGATCATAGAATAGTGCATTCGCTGACAACTGATACACTAGATTCTGTTGCTCTAGGGCCATCTCCATCTGAAGAAAATCTCCAACGTCTTAATGATGCGGGAATTTTTGATATAGAAACCGATGATATAGATGGCCACACACCAATTGGTGAAGTAAATGAGTTTTTGACACATCCAACCAGTATTACTACAGGATTACCCCTACAAGAAGCGGGACTAATTAGACAAGATGTAGAACAAGATACAGAATCATCAAGGCAAGATACAAAACTAACAGGACAAGATGGAGAAATGACTGACACAGATAATATTCCTAGCCTTCGAAGCTACTTTTTATCTACTCCTGTTGTTAGTTCTAATAATTTCTTTGATGACGTTCCTACGTATGACAAACAAGCAAAAACCAGTGGTGAAGATAATTCATCAATTGGAATAGAAAACCAAAATCTGTGTGATAATTTTCTGTCCCAGAATAATGACTTTGAGGCTCTATCTTCACTGGAAAAGACCTTAGAAGAAGACATTAAATATGAGAAACCTTTAGAAGAGGAGGATGACGTTGAGCATGAATGCCATAGGCAGATAAGAACGGTATCGGACACAGAAGTAGTAGACTTTTCGTGTGTAGAGAATACTGAGCGATCGTCGCATGTAGAGGCAACACAACACAGAGACATTCCAGCGGATAAAGGAGACTTTGAGCACTTCACGGCAGAAGGCGACGAGAACGAGGGGCTAGAGAATTTAAGTATATCACCTCGGTTGAATGTCTTTATTCCTCCACCCCCACGCTCGAGAACAAGCAGTGAATGTAGTAGCCCACTTACTGCGGGACCCCTCCATGCCAATCATAGTGTCCCCCAAAGCCCGGCTCATTCTGTATTCTTACATAAAAATAAAGCGTCGCAAGAGCCATCTAACAGCGTCACTACGCCGTTTGTGTCAACGAATGAAAGTTCTATAAATTCAGATCCACTCAGTTTCATTGTATTTAACGATGATGTTTCGAGATCTAACGCTGAGCTGGATCCTTTTACAGCTAGTATCCAACTAAGCAACAAACAGCGACAGTACGACGCGTGGCTGCCATCCGAGGCCACGAGACAGACACTCATCGCGGTGGTCTCCAGTTTACCGGGGCCGTACACTGTACCACAAGACCAGCTCTGTTTCCCTACGGTAGCTCTGAGTGAGCCTCAGGTTAGTGAACTGCAATAAGACAAATACAGTATGTATTGTAATCGTCCCTATTCCCGATGCCATAGGACATTTTTGTATTCTCTGCTTATTGCAGAGGTCTACCATTTGGTAGATATTGTCGTTGGGTTGGTCTATTCTAGATTTGTTCATGGTATCATCATCGCAGCTCAGGGAGGTAACGTGCGGATGCTCGTATTTTTTCTTAAAAAATTTTTTCTCAAGAACCGCTTATGGCAGAGGTCTGCTATTTGCCAAATATTGTCCTTGGGTTGGTCTCTTCTTTGTTCATGGTATTGTCATAGCAGCTAGGGGAGGTAACTTCCGCCAATCTTCTTTTTTTTCTTAAAAAATCTTTTTCTCAAGAACTGCTTATCGCAGAGGTTTGGTATTTGGCAAGTATTGTCCTAGGGTTAGTCTCCCCCAGATTTGGCCAACATATTGTCATGATGTAAGGGGAGGTAACTTGTGTCGCTGTTTTAATTTTTACTTGAAAAATCTTTTTTCGAGAACCTTTCATCGTGGAGGTCTGCCATTCGGCAGATCTTGTCCTTGGGTTAGTATCTTTCAGATTTAATCAGCGTCCATCTCTTCAAGGGAGCAAAGAGGGATAATTTCTATCGATCTATCGACTTTTTTATTTGAAAATCTTTATCTCCATGTCCACTCAGTAAAAAGTTCTGCCATTTGGCAGATGTTGTCTGTGTCGGTCTCATTCAGATTTCTTCAGAGCATCTCTATTTGGGCAATTAGATGTGATTTCAGCTTAGGTTTTTCCACAAATCTGCCTTTTCTTGTTTTACTATCTGAATGGATATTAAAAGGTCTCTTTGACCTCTTGTTTTTGATGTCAGGCAGTCTCCTTTTTGTCTTCTTGTTCTAATACCAAGATCGCCTCCTTGGCCCGTTTTATCTTTTTCTCTTTTTTCAGGTGAGCGTCTTGAATCCTCTTTGTTCCTTTAAATGATACATAAAATGCATGTGGGATGATTTATTTTTTAGTTACAATATAATATGGACGATATCTCATACAGTCTGACCCGATCCGTGAACTACTTGACAAGTACTTAGGAGAGGTTGAGGCAAGCAAACGAGATGTCCTCACAATCGACAGTGTGTCCCACGATGAAAAGGGCTTGGGACAACTCATTGTAAGTATTAATTGTATACCTTGGTCTACCCCTAAGTCTACAGCTACCTTATGAAGTCTTGTATTTTCTAGACTGTTCACTGGACATACCTCCCATCAGGGGAAGCAATTAGTTGAGTCATAGGAACACTGGACTCGTAACCGAAATTTCGCGGGTTTGGAACCTCCCACCAGTTGACTTTTCTGCGATGATCCTTAACAAGTCATTTATCCCGGATTGCTGGAGTAAACCCATCTCCAAAATGGCTAGATGCTCAAAATTATCCTTGGCTGAGTGATATGTGAGTGTCAAAGAGATTGTATATGCGCTGAATACCTGCCAAAAACATTTCATTGTAAACTGCATCTGAGAGCCTTTATTGGCTGATACCTGCGGTCTATAAATGTTGTACTTTTGCTTTTATACCTTACTAACATGAATTTTTACTTTCTGGTCCAATTTATTAATACAAAATGTGAAACTTTAAACCATCAAAATTTTAATGATTTTGTGTTGTTCACGCTAATGTGTAAGTACGATTGAAATTCATTTATGGAAACACTAATGCACTCGAAAATTACAATATTGAGAGGCTGAAAATGAGGGTATTTGTAACAGAGCTGAATTGTTGTGAACAGTCATTTATATTTTATATTTTTGTGAACGGCCCTAATATATTTTTATAATAAACCATTTCACGACGAGTTTGTCTCGATATTCAAGCACGAAAATCTTGCTCATTTCCTATCGTGGAAGGCGCGGGAAAAAATCCGTGGTTTGTGCCAGTTCGAACTCGCAACCTCTCGCACGAAAGGCAGCGCTTCTAACCTCTGCACCACTGGTGCCAATTATAGTGGCAATCGAACAAAAGAAAGCAAAGCAAAAGACAGTTGTGGAAGGCGGTAGATAACGTTGGAGAAGAGGCGACAGAAACGGTCAGTGGTTTCACTCTAGTGTCAACAAACCAACCATTCACCATTTCCACAACTTACTGATGCATTCAATATTTGCATCTGTCTTAATCACGTCCATCATTATTGCGCAGGAGGCCGGTTGTTTCTGGGCAGCTGTTGACCTGAGCGCACGATTATTGACAGCTGCCGGTCAGGGCGTGGAGAGTTCGTCTGACACCTACCGCCACAGCCCGAGCAGTCTCCAGCTGTGGTTATGTCGTTTTACGCTGCATATGCGCCTTAACATGTACGCGCTGGCTGACACGGAGATGAAGGGTTTCCATAACCTCGATACGCCCGACTTATACTACGAGTACTATCCCACGGTGTATCCTGGCCACAGAGGTATCTCACAGCACCCCACCCTTGTCACCACATTAAATGACTAAGATGTTCATGCATGTGATAAGACATATTTGTAGTGGAATGCGTTATTGTAAAATTGATAGACGCACCATAATCATGGCAACGATTGTAATTGCAACCAACATTCACTAGCATTAATACTTAAATACCCACTGCACTTCATCTTCACATTATCCGCTGATTGACAAATTATTCAAAAGTATTTGATTTTATTTAAGATGCTACAAGACATCAATCAACTGTCTGTCAACCTTCATGTTTTATACCGGTTTCCCTGTGAAAATATAACAAGTCTCACCTGTTTAGAAACAGAAAATCCATTTTGTCTAGCCTCATAAAGGGCCAATTTTGGCTCTCTTTCGGTTGGCCCTTTCTCAGTTGGCCCTTTCTCATAATGATCTATTGAACACTGATTGTAATATACATTTATGGTATATTGTCAAAACAGGTATTTCACACATCGTATGTTTTATGAATTTCTACTTCTTGAGTTATATAAAAAATGGCATACATGAAAATAATTAATATATTTAATATCATTTATAACATGTAAGGTTTAAGTGTCGCAAATTTTAATCGTGCAATTCTTAACGTGACGAACATTTCAACTTTAGCAAATCATTATAGTCGATGTATTGTATATGTTATATTGTATTGCATCTGTCGTGTGTGTGTGTGTGTGTTGGTGTATATAGGTTGTTAGTTTGTTATTTGTGTTGCGGGTTGACACTGTATAGTAGCTTTACGTCAAAATACAGGATCGTGAATGGGTGATCTGTGGCTTCACCATCGTGAATATTTTTCTACAAAAATGGCATTTATATATTTATTTATTTAACGATTCATTTATTCCACAAAATGCAATGTACGCATGTACAATATTACATATTGAGTAGTGAACAGTAAGATGTACAGAAGATAATCACGTAATAAAAGTGGTTTTTGATCTGCTGCAGGTTCGATGGTCCCGTTCGCTCTGCGCCTCATACACGCGGAACTACCGCACTACTTGGGCAGGACACAAGAGGCCCTCGACCACCTCTACTACATTCTGTCTGTTGTTCGAGCTGTAAGAAATCAAGTTATATTCAAACTATTATTTATTAGTCACTACATGGACATCAGCACTAGATATAATGATAGTGATTTTTCCTCTTGTGGATGGGAGAGGCGTATGAATATACGTAGGATTAGGCCGGGAATAACTTGTTGTCCGGGTGACATTTACCCTTTACAACATTACCCCAGACTGTGGTTAATATGATTATAAATCAATTATGAATGAATTATAAACGAATTATAATTATTAATAACAAATAAATAATGAGCCTCATTTTCGTAACTGCGGTGAAATCATTGTAGTGTAAACGACAAACGACCGGGTGTGGTCAGATAAGTTGACTTCATTAATTCACGCCACTAATTTCGAATTTGAAGGCAGTTTTATTGTTTTATTATCTACAGTGAGATGAGAACATAGTTGAGAGATAGAGCCGCGATAGACATATCTCGACTACATACCACCAATCACATTGCATCAGAGGGAGGAAGCACACGTAGAACCACGGTTCAAGGGCTACCGCTCCCCCATAGGGTTTTGATGCCTTTTCGAAAAATTCCACCTGTCATATGCTGGTTCAATGAGGCATCAAAACAGATTCCTCCCGAATTCAAAATTCAACAAACTAGCCACTGGGGCATTGTGGCTAAAGTTAATGTATAAATCAGGCCATACTATTACCCCTTTCCATTTCTGTGGACTGAGTATGAGATAGAAATTAACTTGGCTAGATTGTTCAACAACAATGGCGACCCTAATGCTTTGAGCGTCAATGTGTATTTTTTTATGCGAGTACAATATTTTGTAGATCTTAACCAACTTAAGTAGTGGAAAGGCAGAAGATGGCAGTGAAGTAAATATCACTCCTGCAAGTCGCCATGGTAACCATGTATTGTTCTATTACCTCTACACCTTGTACAGTGTCATTTCATTTACGGCATCATATTGCTTGTGTGTGAGTGAAATTACACTGCACTGGTCTCTTTGTGGGTCTGTCTCCATACTAACTGGCTGAAGCTATAGGTGTAGAATTTCGCACTTTCAAATGATCAAGATGAACTACATTCATGTTTGCTATTTTTTTGGCTATTTTATTTTAGTTGTCAGCCCGTTTGAAGCACAAGTCTTTTAGTGTTACAATCGACTCAATTTTCAAATCATTTATCTGTTCAACCAAATTGTTACAAATCAGCGGGGAAACTATCTATACGAACAAGTTTTTCCTATTGTTTCGCTACTTGTCAATAATAGTCTATATACCCCGATAGGTGTACACTATTTAGACCACTATATGTATGTGTATTGCCGAGAATGACTATACTGATATCCTGTTGATATGTGACATGTCACGTCGTGGTTTTCCAGCTTCTCTAGATCTCTGGGGACGGCGGGAGATCAAAACCCTCTACATCATCGGTAACACGCTTCTTGCTATCAAGGTAAGTCATCAAAAGTTGGCGCAGGACTGGTCATGTTTAATACATGGTGTATGTGCGCAGGACTGGTCATGTTTAATATATGGTGTATGTGCGCAGGACTGATCATGTTTAATAAATGATGTATGTGCGCAGGACTGGTCATGTTTAATATATGGTGTATGTGCGCAGGACTGATCATGTTTAATATATGATGTATGTGCGCAGGACTGATCATGTTTAATACATGGTGTATGTGCGCAAGACTGGTAGTGGTTATTATATAGTATACATGTGCAGGACTGATCATTTTTAATACATGGTGTATGTGCGTAGGACTGATCATGTTTAATACATGGTGTATGTGCGCAGGACTAGTAGTGTTTATTATATAGTATACATGTGCATGACTGATCATGTTTAATACACGGTGTATGTGCGCAGGACTAGTAGTGTTTATTTTATAGTATACATGTGCAGGACTGATCATGTTTAAAACATGGTGTATGTGCACAGGACTAGTAGTGTTTATTATATATTATACATGTGCAGCACTGATCATGTTTAATACATGGTGTATGTGCGCAGGACTGCTCTTTTTATATATAGTCTTTCTTGTATGTGCATGGTTTGATACAGTTTATGTGTGCAGGACTGGCTATGGTTGATAAGAGTGTATGTGTACATGACTAGCTATGGTTGATAAGAGTGTATGTGTACAGGACTAGCTGTGGTTGATAAGAGTGTATGTGTACAGGACTGGCTATGGTTGATAAGAGTGTATGTGTGCAGGACTGGCTATGCTTACTCTAGTGTTTGTATGCAGGACTACAGCGCAGCAATCAGTGTGTATAGTGAGTTGATTGACAAGGACACAGGGAAAGACAGTGACCTCCACAGTGGCATTGGCCGCATCTATCTACAGGTAACAATCTACAGGTAACAATCTACAGGTAACAGCTGGAGGCTAACCACCTATATCAATTTTAATGATATCCCTTCATGATGTTCCGCAGTTTGATTGAGATGGCGTAGCTGCGGCATTAAAAATCATCTCTGTGAATATTATTATTGTTGTTACAACAAGAGTTATTGGGGATTGTTTGGAATTGGCTAACCTAATTACCTACGGCCTCGATGGATATGACTGCAGTGATCTCTCTTTCGTTGTCTAGATGGGTAACGTGAGCATGGCGAAAGAGTCATTTGAGAAAGCTGCCATGGTGAAGACCTCGAGCACTGGGACATTCAACAACCTTGTCAACCAGTTAGTTTGACATTTCAATAGCTTCATCAACCAGTTAGTTTGACATTTTAATAGCCTCGTCAGCCAGTT
>WURV02223405.1:0-10329 GCA_011762755.2 Epimenia babai | reverse complement strand
ATAATACATATCCAACACATATACGAGTGAAAAATTAAAAAGGACTAACCACGGCGTTTCAAGTATGCCTGGCATATTCCCGTTTTATCAGTACACTGTCCAAACGCTATATCCCATTTATGCGTTGGTTACATACTCATACATCATTAACAATAACCAAATTCCCCACCCCCAGAAAACATTCCCACAGCATTATGCAATACTATTCTTAGCAAAATATACACACTATATCATGCGTCGTGAGTATTCTTCTCGTTTGCAATACGACAGTAATTTATGTCCAACTGCTTGTTTTTATACTTCTATGATTTGTCGAACGTTCTGGAGTTAGCTGTAGAGAAGTGAACAGGAAAAACCCACACACCTCTGATGAGACACGATTCATGTGGCCAGTGGGCATTATCCGACTATTTTTAGTGATATTTTTTTATTGTGATAATCCTTTTATATACAATATAAATTTACTTTATTAGTCAATTTATTGTTGCTTCCAATTTCAAACAAGTATTTGTGAATGTGACAACTTTTGGATCCCATTTGGGGATTTCAAAATTTTATAACAATTCAGAAAAACTCAAAAACGTCGCTCTTAATGAAGTTATTTACTTTTGAGCAGAACATAATTAAGTAAAATGTGACTACATCTGAAAACGAGAAGCAAATCAATTAGAGAAGCAAATCAATTAGAAAAAAACTTTGAAATAGTACTATAAGTTATAGAATACCGTGTCTTTCCTTCCGTTTCAATTCGAGAAGATTCAACTTGTCTAACTTTTCCGCGTTTTTTCTCAATGACGTCATCGATCTTTGCTGATTCCTGTCCAGACGTATTACGTCATTTTTGACACGTGACAGCTTCTCGCGATCTCGTTCTGCGTTCGTTTTCAAAACTTGTAGAATGGAAATTATTGTTTGGAACGTAGAGTCGATTTTGGCTAGCCTGGCGGTAAGCTTGTCGATAAGCGCAGTGCGAGCCGGTTGAACAGCTTGTGTGGTTAAAAGGCAGGCAGTTAAAACGAAAATAATAGCGAGGAACATGTTGATCGCAACTCTCTGGCAATATTTGAAGGTAAATGATTATTATTCACGAGTAAAAAATCTGAAATCACTCGAACTTTTAGTGTAACAGATTACTGACCACTCCATAATGTGACTATGTAACGAGGCAACTAAACAGAAAACATCCTGCACGCTGGGTGAAATTAATATTTATGAAGCTTAGCGTCGCCTAAAACATTAGAGATCGGATAACAGAAATGACATCTGGAGGATAAGATTGCATCGTGTAATATGGTCAAGACTAAATCACGGTCGTCAGGCTGCTGTCTGTCACAGCGTCGGTCTATGTGACGGATAGAATTACAGAAAAAAAGTTTGTAATCAATGGCCGCGGAGGTCTGGATATGATCGGTCAGATATAACACATAGAGCTTACACTGCATGTACGCGTGTATTGGGCAATACAAGAGTGTTCTAAAAGTTGTAAGACTTGTTGCATCTTGCAGCGTGGACCTATTGTGGCTTTTTCTCCCTGACATGGCTGCGTTTCAGATGCTTCAGGGTTTATTCACAGTAGCCGTTTCCCTCGACTCCTTAAGGGCGGCCAATGAATTTGTTGCGCTTGCTAGTCATAGACCAGCATTGTAAAGGACCAATGGCCTAGAAAATGACTACCTAAGCAAATCGACCTGCAACTACATACATAAGAATGTTTTTCGTGTGTGCGCGCTGAATTCGTTCAATATATACATTTATTATCGCCTGGTACCCGTATAATCATCTAGTGTGAGGTAAAAGACCTGAAGCGTCTATTAAAGCAAAGGTGAATATAAAATACATTTTTGATGTCGCGAAACTTCGTAATGACTTAATGACCATTAAAAGTAGGTACACATGTGTATCAAATGTAGATACATGACTTCGAATAGCGTTTGATAGTTGTATATTAAGCGATATTGCGGAAAATCTCTGGGCGTGCATCTTAAACCTGTATTTCAATAAGTAAATTAGTCTAATAATGTATCGATTAACTATGACGCAAGTAACAGGTCTTGGTTATTCAGCCATTTATCTGCGTAAAAATGTGTTAATACATCGATCAAACGTTTTTTATTTCATTCATGGCGATCCCAGCTGTGGGCTGCGGAGGAAACATTAGTTAACTATAGACGCAGGTCAATAATACGGACACGATAGCAACACCCGAAGAAAGATAGACGTAGGTAATCAGTTGGAGATTACAACATTCCCATGCTAACGAGGGTATTGAAGTCGCAAAGTTTGTCGTTTATCTGATGATAAAGCTAAGATGACGATATTTTATGTATATATTACAACTCAAACCTCGCTAGTCTTAGGTCTCACCTAAATCAAATGCTTAACTCTCGCTTATAGGTTATGGATGCTACGGAAGTATAGCGTACTCAAGTATGACGCCAGTTGTCATAACAACGTGTTCTCAACAAATTAACCAATATGGCGGCAATGCTCACGGAAAGATTTAGCGTGTTTCTTGGCAGCGTAAAACATTTGTTTGCTTCAGATATTTTACATCTAGTATAAACGTTTAAGCTTTATATTCTTTTATACTTAGCGATATGGAGGATCATCTTGGTAGGAAAGAGTTTTTGTCGGGGACGTTTAGTTAAGGGGACGCTTTAACTTGCTTCGTCAAGTATGGGCTAAGGAACGTGGTATCACGTAAGGCTACCGTTGAAAAGCGACTACCTAACTTGATAACCCCTTCATGGTAATAAGACTCATGTCCCGATTTCAAGTGATAATCGCCACGTTGAAAATAGATTTCTCGTGGGCGAAGAAACACACGAGCCATCTTGACGGTAGTCAGGATAGCCAATGTGGTTCTATAAATAGCTGGAGAGAAATGCACAGGAAAAAAGGTGTTAAATACCTAATATGCATTGGAGTAATCTCGTGCCTGTAGTTCAGCTGGTAGAGCATCAGACCGGTTAACTGGGGGGGGGGGGTCCGAGTCCACTCAGGGGACCTAGTTTTTCCTGTGCATTCCTCATGAGCCATCTTTACTATTGTTGAGAACGTTATGACAGCGTGACGTCACCACTTGAGTACTCTTAATACTAATCGACTAAAAATTACCGATGTGCCAAATTATGTTATGTCAATGGGGTGGCTATCACTTATATCGTTTTAGATTAATCTGTACATGGATCGAATACGTGTACATAACCCCGCGTACAATGACAGAAGTCTTTAACATCAACCCCGAAAGTCGTTGAGAATAGATTTAGTGGTTTATTGATTCATAGGCAGAAACATCCAATAACATAAGTCAACAACATCGTTCAGATGTTCAATAGATGCTTATTCTCTTTTGGCAGACGTATCCAGTGTCGTCCGGGTTGTATCGCTGGTTACACTTGGCGTCGTCCCATTTATACCCGCGCCTAGGCCAGATGAGCATGCAGTGTTGACCACCGCAACAGTTGTCGGGTTGATCTGAAGCACATCCGAGGGAGGTAATTCTTTCTCTTTAATTAGATTAGACTATTTACACATGTCATCTCTGCTGCAATTTTTATTGGACTAGGCATTTCATGAATCTTTTGAGTACGTGTAAAATTTGTTTAGGGCAACAGATTAACATTTTAAAGATATCCGTTTTCATGCGTTGCCAGGTAGAGGGGGAAATTCAGCACAGATAAATGGTATTTGAAATCCACCAATATTCGTGTACATATACATATACACATATAGTTAGAAAATTAGGTTTCCATGTAACAGAAGGCAACATAAACCGGTCTCCGAACTTTGTTCAGGATACCCGCATCGTTTTGCAGACGTGTATCTTTTTGCCTTAGTAGCGAAAGAATGGCCAAAATTAAAATTTAAACGAGCATGTAATTGAATCAGCACAGCACCCTACTTACCTTTGTCCCAGTTGGTATATCTCGCGATGCTTTTGTCGGGCCATCTCCACTGCTTTTCTGACAGGTCATCACGGCCTCCGATATAAACGTGAGAAAATTTAGATTTGTCAATCAAGGAAGCGACGAAATTATTCTCGTCCAGTGATTTTATAGTCGCTAGTTCCGCTCCCATTTTGCGGCAGAGTGCTCGGGCGTAGTTAATGGTGCAAGAAGCATGACTGGTACATTTAGTGAACTTATAGCAACTGCTCTGCCTTCGATGCCACCAACTAGGACAAGCTGCAAAACATGAGCGTGTTGATATCAAATATGCATATACATAAGCTGAATCTAGAAATAAAACTCCTTATTCGTTGTAAAGGACTCAGGACAAAAATGTGTTGGACCGACATGGTTGATGAACAGAAGTTGGTAAACAACGAGCCTAAGTTACTACAGTAACTGTTCCTGCCCAACGGGTTCAAATCGACTCCGTTATTCTAATGCTATAGAAATGTCCAGCCATCCCCAAACCCCTGCCCGCCAGCCAGCCATCGAAAAGATGGCGTTGACAGGTGAGGAAACATTTACCTTACTGATAATGCGGTCCAAGGTTTATAGGCAGGTTCGTATCGGTACCGCTTTTAACAGTTATGATACCTGTATTTAAAAAACGAAAATATATTAGATTACGTTATCTGAAATTTTGATTAGTATAATTCTCCGCAATTCATTTGTCTTACCTGGGAGCGCTGCTTTGAAGCGCTGTAGAGAAGTTCTTAGCTGAACGATTGACCGTTGCACCGAACCTAAGACATTTTGCTTGAGTTTTAAATGATGAACGTCAGACGTTAGCCGCGCGATTTTTGCCCGACTGCTGTCGTCGGACGTCTTCAACCCACGAAGAATGGACGCAAGTGAAACGAAACCGCCATTCACTTGATTTGAAACCGAATTTACCTGCGTAGAGATGTTGGAATAACTAACAGGGTTGCCAGTCCTAATAAAGTCATGGATAATCGCGTGAGCATTTGACACCACTTAAATAGATTGAAGTATACGAAGTAAGTTACATGCGGAAGCTTGTGATCAAGCAATTTTGTTAATCTAAACAATTCTCACGAGCTTCAGCTTATAACTTATCAAGCTATTAAACATCTGCCATTTAATGCCACGCACACTGCGCTTCTATTTAATTCCATTTACTCCTGTACTATTACTATTGTATATTTTGTATTATAAGCATTCACCTTTGTCTTAATGCAATTAGCCAGTAGTATTGCACTAATAAAAACCGAGTATCTTCAATGACCCCAGGGCAATATCTGAATCCAGGCGCACCACCCTTATACACTTATCCACACGCTTTCACGTGCACTTCCTTTGCACTGCCTCAATCTCGCGCATTTAAGCATCCTTCACTCCCCAGCACTGCAATAAACTACCGCCCCTCTCCCTTCACAACTTTAACCTGCCTGCTCCTTAATTTTAAAAGTAACCCGGATGTGGATTGACAATTTCATCCTACGTCACGACCGAACATCACTAACTAATAGCAGTTGGTGGTGTATGCCTGTACATACGCATATCTACCGCTCATCGTGCACATCCTAATCACATCCCATGCGATATATTCTACCCGGTGAAGATTCGAGATAAAATAGCCGCAAAATAGCGATATAGATGGCCGCAAAATAGCGATAAAATAGCGATATGGATAGCGATAAAAATCAATAAAAACTTCATATTTCTTTTTAAAAAATGAGGTAATGTACTATCCAGTATATAATTTGACCTGTGTGTCGAAATTATTCGACGCCGTTCCACTCGGTACGAAGGCAAGGCAGGCGAATAAACATACAACTGCCAAAAACATCGCGGATGGAAATCGTCGACTCTAGTTTTTTTCGGTCTGGATAGGTGTGATGTTATCTCGACGAAGCGATGTGCCCTTGTGCATGAAACCTATTGCCCACTGCGCATTTAAAGGTTTTCCGCAGGGAGCTGTTTATCGCCTAGCTGTCGGCGTGCTTTAGTTTCTATTGTGAGTTTGGGCTTTGGGATCTTTGGTTGGTTACTAAAAATTTCACGCCTGCTAACTGTGTCAAGCTTTGGTGAGTAATTGTAACTTGCAGCTAGTTTTAGAAAGTGGTTCGCGCGATTTTCCGAGCGTCGGACGCTCTCGTATCGCCTGTTGGGCGTGGCCACTGCATCGTGCAGTATTGTGCCCCATTGTTTAGTAGGAACTATTCGCTGCTTTTTAGGTCGGCAAGCGTTCACGCTCTGGGGGTGATAGCCTCTCGTCTTGTGAGTTTTAATTTAGTTTCAGAATCTAAATACTGCACGATTTTAATTGGAAGGCGAGCACAGAGTTGGTCCTGTCTACACGTACGCAAGGTTCTGTGTGCTAGGGTCTTTTTGTATGGCGTTAGGGTGTTTTTGTACCATGTTAAGGACAGGTTGCACAAGTAGGTAGCCTACCGGGGTAGTTATTAGGTTTGGTGTGTAATTACGTCTAATAATTGATTCATTAAGACTTTATATATGCATTTTCAGTGACACTTAACAGTAATTGTGTAAAGTAAAACATAAAAAATTTGCGTATACAATAAAATTTTTAGTCTAAATGGCTAACGTTAGGGTGAAAAAAAATTAAAAGCAGTAGCAATAAAATGCGCCATAGATACAGTATCAAATTCATTGGCCCCCATTTCTCTCAATTCATTAGCCTCAATTCATTTCGGGATCATCAGACCCCTACTAAGCATTACTAAACAAATATACTTTGAGCCTGTTTTGGAATAAGGAAAGTGAGATAGCTTTAATATCGGCAGGAAGGCTGTTGAACAGTCTGGGTCTATGGTTGCGGTTGGCGTCTGTCCGAAGCCAATCAACCGTTGGTGTGCATAAAAGGCGCACTACGTCTCGTGGTGGTGTACACGTAAATTCCACTGGTACATCGTCGCCCAGTTCCTTCTTCTGACGGAAGGTGGGGCACGGTGTATCTGGCGGTAGATCCCAGTTATAGTCCTAGTCCCGCTGTGGTTTCGATGGGATGGGGAAGTTATTACGTAGGACACGCCTGTACCATAAGGGTGGGGGCTGACCCCTCGAGGAGTGGGTAGTTGCTAGGTGGAGTACTTGAGTCAACGTCTAGACGCCAGTAGGCTTATGTGTTTTGTCGGCCTCCTGACGGTTGCCTTTTTCGCCGAGTAAATGTGTTAACGTCAAAGTGGCGTTTAATTATAGGCAAGTCTATGCGTTTGGGTTGCATGAGGGTTGACTTAAGTGAGACTAGTATGATAGAATTCCACTTGTCTCACTGGTATATTACGGATTTCGATATGATCACGTTACCTATATCGACATTCAAGTTCACCAATAACTGTAGAGTGGTTTATATAGGAATATAATTAGTTCCCCGATAGCGGCTGGTCCGTATATTGTAGCCTTTCGCCGTCGAAGGTACGGGCGTGAAGCACCCAACATGTCGGTGTTAGCAGTCGCGGGCGAAAAAAATGCCATTTATTGCCAACATTTTCTTCCAAAGTGTACTTTCATAATGAGACTTGCTTGAAAAAGGCTACATTTCCCACATTTACGCTCCAAACGATTTACGGTACTCAAAATGAAAAATTTTAGAGCATATCTGCTTTCCCCGACCGTTATGAGGTCAATGAATTTGTGTGTTTACTACAGTTATAGACCAACTTTGTCGGGGGTCAAGAATGGCCTAGACACCGACTACCTTAGCAATAGGCCTACAGCTACATGTATGAATGTGTGTATATGTGTCTATATATGCGCGCACACGCATACATATATTATTAAATACACACACACACATTGTACTATAGACCGATCCAACTTATGACGACCCTGGCGCTGGGTCGCGTGCCTAGATATGAGGCGGGGTCAGAAAAGCAACGCTGGGCAACGGTGCGAGTTAAAACAATCGCCGACGTGAAATCGCTCGCCAATAACATTAATCTTAATTGTTTTAGCGAAAATTACACGGGTCGTGCTATGAAACAAGGCTACGCCGATTTTTGGCAAAGATTTATCCTTAATATTGTCATAGGACTAAATCAAAACTAGAAGGGTGTCAAACCTTAGTTTTGTCTATCAATTCGCAAAAACGAACAGCCGCACATACTAAGAGTATGGCACTGCAATAGGGTTTTCCTCTCGCATGCCCATTGTGGGAGGACTGCAAAAATTGCACATGAAAGCATCCGGTTAATTACCTTAATTATATAAATCAAATCGTGATATTGGTATTTTGGGGTTGACTATAAGGTAAACTAATATTTTGATTTTTGTTGTTTATTTATTGTTCATACGAATACCCAGTTAGTTACCAATAGCCTGATCACCGAGGTAATCATTGTGCAGGCCCTGTCTTGTCCGTTTACAATGCTAGCCTATGATGCGGTTAACGCAGCAAATTGATTAGCCCCAATTACGAGAGGCTGGGGATATTACCCTACGGTGGAAAACCCACCGGGTTTGGATCGACAATTGACCGTTTTTAATTTACACCACTGACACCACACCCCTGTACACGACCTGCATATCTAGAAAACTTCCGCTAAGTCTATGATTAGAATAGTTATTAACAATAAGATGGCGGCATAGTGGGGGGTTAGCAAGATAGACTATCCGCAGAGTATCTGAAGCACAGCCACGTCAGAGGAAAAAATCTCGAACGAAACCATACTGCAAGAGCCCATGGGCATGGGAGTTGATGGCGTTTTTGGCCAGAAAAACGCCACGTACAGTAGAATATTTTCGCCTTATCGAAAATTAATCTAGGTACCCTATACTTATGACCACTACGCCACCCGCCCTTCTCCTATACGAATACCTAACTCGTGGTTCAATAATATTCCGACACTAAACAAGTAGATCTGTAGAACAATGCCTAACTATCATTTTTTTATGATAACATAGGCTACCGGAGAAAACTATAAAGCACAGCCAAAGTTTGTCCCGCCTAAGTACCCGTATGTTTCTCTTGGAATTGGTGCGTGAATATCCCGCTATGCCATTGGCTGACCTAAATTTCGCTGCACGCTTGCCCTGAGCGACCGGGTCGGTCTATTGCCTGGTACCCATATAATCATCGAGTGGGTTAAAAGACAGGAAAAGTCCAGAAAATCAAAGCTGAGGATAAAGGAATGTACTTTTTTATTTCGCGGAACCTCGTAATTTCTCAATGCCGTGTAGCTACATGAAAATTAGGTTTCATCAAGAGTAGGTAACATGTTAATTAAATGTAGGCAATAATTTAACTGGCGTTTAATAGTTGTGTAGTAATATAATAGACGATATTGTAGAAAATATTATTAGTCACACATCTGTATAATAATAATTCAATTAGTGTAATAAAGTATCGATTAACGATGACAGTACAAGTAACAAGTCTTGGTTATTCAGCCATTTATTGGCGTAAAAATGTGTTAAACAATCAACAAATCCATCAAATGTGTTTAATTTAAATCATGGCGATCCAAACTTTGGGTTGGGGAGGAATCAACATTAGTTTACTATAGACACGGGGCAATAATAAATTAGGCTACGGCAAAAGTAGGTAACGTGCTTAATAAATGTAAGGAATACTTTAACTGGCGTTCAATAGTTGTGTAGTAATATAATAGACGATAATGTAGAAAATATTATTTGTCACACATCTTAGACTGTATAATAATAATTCAATTAGTGTAATAAAGTATTGATTAACGATGACAGTACAAGTAACAAGTCTTGGTTATTCAGCCATTTATCGGCCTAAAATGTGTTAAACAATCGACAAATCCATCAGATGTTTTACTTTAAATTATGGCGATCCCAGCTATGGGCTGGGGAGGAATCAACATTAGTTTACTATAGACACGGGGCAATAATAAGGACACGATAGTAACACCAGTAGATAGATAAACGTAGATATCGATTGAAAAAAGGCGGCATCCCCTGGTTGTTGAAGTTGAAAAGTTAATTTTAACTTAATAGACTGATTTGGTGTTTATCTGCCGATACAAAGCTAAGATCACGGAGATGCAATTACTGTATTTTATGGATATATTACAACTCAAAACCTCGCGAGCCTTTGGTCTCACCTAAATCAAATGCTTAACTCTCTCGCTATAGAGTTATGGATGCTGCGAAATTATGTTAATACGAATCACGACTCGATAAAAATCACCGATGTGCCCATTTGTGTCAGTCAATAGAGTGGCTATCATTTTGATCAGTCGTTTTAGTTTAGTCTGGACATGGATCGAATGTATTTACATAGTAAGTCCCGCGTACAAATGAGATAAAAACCGTTAACGTCAGCCTAAAAAGAATAATAGATTGATTGGTTGATTGATTGATTGATTGATTGATTGATTGATTGATTGATTGATTGATTGATTGATTGATTGATTGATTGATTGAT
>WURV02223394.1:0-10331 GCA_011762755.2 Epimenia babai | reverse complement strand
CACACTAGGTGTTTTTCCCCCACCCCATATAAGTGAGGCTAATCAGATTGTCGTGTTAACCACATTAATAGGCTAGCTTTGTATGAGGGCCCAGGATGGCCTATCACAACGATTACTTCGGTAATCAGCCTATAAATACATACATACAACATAGTTAAAAAAATTGTATTTTCACTTGATATTTTTTACAATGATGCAACAGTTTTTTATGTGTTGAATCAATGGCACGTGTTATTACGAAGATTGACGTGTTTGGTCACATGTACACGCAGGTACATATGTGTAAGGCCAAGGTCGCATCGCGCAGCTGCCATTACCACAACAACTTCGATGGTAATTTTTTTTCTTACTGACTAGTCCAAAAAGCATGCACATGGCAAAATTTACACCAATTTATTATGGACTAATTATAGAGCTACGTACCGACCATCTTGGGCTCTCGGAGGGCTACTTGAAATTAATAAATCAACTTTTTCGTTACATAGGATATATTACTCACTGCAGTTTTATAATGAACAGCTCTGACAGGTTTGCTAATAAGTACACTTTAAACGAATAAATTTCAAATTTCATTTCATGAAATTATTCGTTATTTTTCAAACGACGTAATGGAAGCCTGCTATATTACCTGATGATAGTGTAGGTTTTCCTCTATGATTCTTTAGTTTTGCATTAGTTGGTATGTATTTGCATTGCTTAGCTCTGAAGAAGAATGGTTGCCTGCGTTCTGCCATTGGCAATATTGCCGACATGGAGGATCTCATGAAGTTCGGTGACAAACACAAGTTCGCTCCCTTTTTTATTTTTCTTAGTTTTAAGTCTGTCTTTTACTGAAAATAACACTTGAACAATTTAACTTTTTATCATAATAAATAATGTAAATTCGTGATCTGTCCTTAGATTTATCAAGGGAATTGCTGTCGGAAGGAAAGGAAGTAATTTCCTACTTTTTCTTTTTGTCAAAAGAGGTCGGTAATGGAGTTTTCCCTTAGTGAAATCATATTTAATGCTGTTTGTCATAGATCTTTCGATTTGGCAGAACTTTATATTTTTTTCAGAATTTGTCCATACTACGCCGCTCGCGAACTGAAATCAGATGCTGACATTAATTTCATGCCATACAACTACATTCTGGACCCCAAGGTTAGATAAAACCAGGCTTATTTGCATTTTTATACTTGATTATCTGACAAAAGATTTTTATTGGAGGCAAATTATTTTCTACGCGTTAATTTATCAACTACAGCTACTACCTGTTAGCATTATTGTAAATACGTTCAATGTAATTGTGTATTTCTTGTTCATACATTGTTTTTTTACATATCTTTGTCATTGCTGCTCCCTGATGCCGCTCCTGGTCTGTGTTATTGCTGCTCCCTGATACCGCTCCTGGTCTGTTATTGCTGCTCCCTGATGCCGCTCCTGGTCTGTGTTTTTGCTGCTCCCTGATACCGCTCCTGGTCTGTGTTATTGCTGCTCCCTGATGCCGCTCCTGGTCTGTGTTTTTGCTGCTCCCTGATGCCGCTCCTGGTCTGTGTTATTGCTGCTCCCTGATGCTGCTCCTGGTCTGTGTCATTGCTGCTTCCTGATGCCGCTCCTGGTCTGAACGAACACTCAGACATCGCTACCAAAAAACCCAGGAAGGGCCGAAATAAATTGGCCCAAGAATTATCGTCTTTAATTTTCGTGCTATACACCTTTCAACGATAAAATTCTACATATAGTTACGGAGTTACTGAAGTAATCTTCCACAGATAGTAGATAGTTTGTTTTTTTCAGTCACGCAAGGCACACAGCATCGAACTCCAGGGGAGCGTCGTGATATTTGACGAAGCCCATAATTTGGTTAGGCTGATTAAATACTTGAATAGTCATTTAGGATTTTAGATTATTCAGTCATGTACTATTATTTGGTTACCATGACATATCGGATTCTTCAGACGTTTTGTGCAGCTATAAATTATCGCGAATACCTCCAGATAAATCTTCCCACTTTTCAATTAATTCCCTACGTATGTAGCGGCAAAAATATGCCCTTAATGCGAGTGAATTTTTTTACTTTTCAACAGGAGCGAATATGTGAGGAGAGTTCATCGTTTGATCTGAGCTCTACAGATATCGCCACGGCGATAGAAGAGGTTAACCAACTTAGTGAAAAATTGGTCCAGTTTATTGAGAATGAGGCCGATGTGGGGTTCGGTGAAGGCTCTCAGACTACCCCTGGTAAGATGGTTGTTAGCTTCTCAGGCCACGTCGGTTTGAATTATTTCATTACCGAGATTTCTGTTGTAAGTTGTATTCTATTGAGACAGTCTCAGTTCAATAAAAAAGTGAAATTTAACATTGGTACACCATATACAGAAACCATTCAAAATGCCAACACACTTAATTCATTCAAACGTTTACTTAAAACTCATTCGTTTTAATCTATTATGTTTACTGTTCACTGTGTCTCATGTTTATACTTATTTTTCAGCGATGTAAAATGGGGCTTCAGAGACAATTAAGTTATAAAGCACCGAAAAATGTAACTTTATTATTATTATTTTAAAGCTGCTCGCTCTGTTTGCCAAATGGTGGTTTACCAATCACTGAAGAAGGCGGCCATTTAACAGCCACCCGAAATTTTCTCGCTTATTTCACATCTCAGTGGGGATGTCAGAGAAATCATACTGTTTGTGATTAACTAGGTCGTGAACTCTGTTTACCAGTTTAGTATGTAAACTTATAAACAGTTAATTTATATACAGTGTCCTTGAACTTTTTTATGCCTTTTACAGGTCCCGAATTTAATTTAGATGATTTGCTTCGGGTAAAAGGTTGGTCCTAATTCTGACAAGTTTATTAATAATTATTTATTAGTTATTAACTTTATTAATTGATAGAAGTCTGTTTTGCAAACTGTGGTACCATACAAAGTCAAAAGCCATACTTTATATTATACAATTTATAATAATGAAAAATTATTTATATATATATATATTTATAGATATATAAGTTATTTATATACCACTCGATCGCATGCAAACATGCTCAAGTGGTTCATAGTGATTGCGATAAAAAGAAGCACACTAAAAGGTGTTAGAGAATGAAAGGAGAGTTTGACATTCATTTTTCTGGCTGAATTGTTGTGACATTGTATGCAGGCGTGTGCTGTAGATTATTTTTTTTGGAAAGACGCGAATGTTTTTCTCACCAAGAGTTAACCGAGTTTTTCTGGTTGGAGAAAAATTAGGGGCGGACGAAGGTACAGAGCTCCGAATGCAGTGATAAATGGTCGCCGTGAATTTATGGATGGCGGTTTATTTATTGTTATAAATATCGCCCATATTGTGTATGCAGTTAGTATTTTAGCTGCAGATATAATAATTCGGCCATAACGAGCTGCTTTAAACGCTGTGGTTTTGATGATGAGTAACTACTCGGTAGGAACGTTAAAGAGCTTGGAGGATATCTTGGACAGTTTCGAGGTGTCGCCTGGCGGTGCTGGCATCACTAAATCGGGCATGTGAGTGCATCGTTTTTGCTACATTTTATTAATTATTGTCACAGATAAAAAAAATCGCAGTGCTAAAGTTTATGCACCAAAAAAATTACTATTTATATGGACAAGTCGACCGTTCAATATGGCATGTGATATGACTAAAGAATTTTATCTTCCATTATGAATTCATACCCTGAGCGAACATAAGCTGATAGCCGAGTGATAGTAGGAGCACTGGACTCGTAACCAAAAGGTCGCGGGTTCAAAACCACCCGCCGCTCAACCTTACCGCAGTTATTCCCCCAGCTAGTCATTTATCATGGATCGCTATTGTAAACCCGTCTCAAAGATGGATGGATGGATGCTCTATATCATGTTTGACAGGTGATTTGCAAATGTCAAACGTATTGTATCTGCGCTGAATATAGCTTCCATAAAAACATTGTAAACCGCATTTGAGGTCTATAAATGTTGTACATAGCTTTTTACCTTCACATAAACATGTATGAGTACTTGACGGTGCACTGATACGCGAGGAAGATTCTATAGGCTTGACTCGTCAAACGACTTTGTTACAGTGTCATAGTCAGTCTGTGCGTAGCATGGACTACAATATAGCGCGGACGCTTTTTGTAATTAAAAAATTGAAAAGCCGAAAGGTGGATTGTATATGTGTAATAGCCAAGTATTGGTGGCAATGGTAACAAAGCTAATAATGTTGCAATTTTTGAACTTTGAATTTTTGAATGGAATCGTGTTGACTAATAAAACTCATTTTATGAACGGGAATTAGTTAGTTAGTTAGCAGTAGGGTGATTACTAAGGTAATCGTTGTGTAGGCCATTAATGGCCCTTTATAATGCTAGCCTTGGTGGTTAACACGACAAATGGATTGGCCTCACTTATAAGGGGTGGGGGATAACACCTACTGCAGAAAACCCATCGAGTCTGGGCAGACAATTGACCTTTTTCCTTTCACGCCACCGGTTCCAAACGTCTACAGGCGGGCTACATATGTTGTCCATTCCACTATGTCTATGATATGGTTAGTGATAGTGGGATAACGACGTAGCAGTGAGGTAAGCGACATAGAGACCATCTATGAAGCATCTGAAGCACAGCTGCATCAAAAGCGAAGAGCGTAACAGAACCACACTGCAATGGCTAGCACAGGCTTAATGCACTTTCTGCCCAAAAAAAACGCCGCAGGTAGTATACTGGCCGGAGCGGGAATTGAACCAGGGTCCTCTGGATTCAAAGTCCACATACGTAGTAGAGAGCCAAATTAGCCGAGGTTGGAGAGCTATATTGGTGAACTGAACTACGGGCAGATCCTTATGTAGAATCGCATTACGGATCATTGCTGAGAACTGCAGCGCAGACCCGTGCCTCAACACGGAACTATGGGTCATTTATCGGATCCTTTGTGGACCAACTCTATTAGGGAATGTTCACAAATCTACATGCTGTAACACTGCAGAGTCATGTCTATATATCGTAAATAGTTTATATATATTATCGCATATTCTTAGTTGGTATACATAGTTTGTCTGTGGTAGGTGGATTTCTTTGGTCACTACTACCGGTATGAGCAGTTTCCCGAGATGTGTCTGAGTTTGACACAGTTACACTAGTGTTTGTGTGTTACAGCTACATATATGAGCTGGTGGCCAGGAATGCGTCTGACTTTGACACATTTACACTACTGTTTGTGTGTTACAGCTACATATATGAGCTGGTGGCCAGGAATGTGTCTGACTTTGACACAGTTACACTACTGTTTGTGTGTTACAGCTACATGTACGAGCTGGTGGCCAGGAATGTGTCTGACTTTGACACATTTACACTACTGTTTGTTTGTTACAGCTACATGTACGAGCTGTTGGGCAGGAATGTGTCTGACTTTGACGCAGTTACACTACTGTTTGTTTGTTACAGCTACATGTACAAGCTGTCGGCCAGGATGTGTCTGACTGTGACACAGTTACACTAGTGTTTGTGTGTTACAGCTACATGTACGAGCTGTTGGCCAGGGTAAATCTGACGTTCGAGACGAAGAACATGGTCTTGGAACTTCTCGATAACATGATTACGTATATGACCGGTGACGGTACGTACACTCGTACGTATTAGCATGCTGCAATGCTCTTCGGTTCTACAGCGTTGCATATAGTGACATGGCGAGACTAACTCGTTCAGATGGATGACGGTATTGTTAAGAACCTGATGATGGAGATGATGTCATCATGTATGCTAAATGAGCGATTCAAGGTTTCTGAGACGAGCATTTTCATGTAAGCTGAGAATTATGAAATTTTCGGTTTAGATATAGATTCACATGGAGTAGATGCTTAGAATTATTTAGGAATTCTGTGTATATAGGCATGTATGTTATTACTCTATGGAGTGTCTTTGATGGGCCAAAAGGATCTAAAATGGCACTATAAATCACATGGTTTATTATTATTGTTATTATCATTGCCGTCGTCATCGTTGTAACCTGGAACGAATATTAAAAAGATCACGAAGTCTGATAGTAGTAGGGTGGAGAATCGGCTAATGAGGAGGGCTCCGTCTGCTTAAGAACTTTAAATAAGACGGTACTGATCGGAACATAGCAGTGAGACACACAAACACATTGTTGAATGTGGGTCACAGGATATGCTTGCACTGAGACAACAGGGGACAAAAACACCCATTGTCAACCACATTTGAGAGTCTTGATGATAAATGCAGTCTATAATTGTTGTACTATACCCTTTTTACTTTTTATAGACCCCAAAATACCCCTTGATAATCTGTGGAGACTGGCTTTACCAATATTAGTCAGAGCTTTTTAGAGCAGATGATGAGAGAATTAGTTCGAGGTTTGCGGTGTTAAGCACTGTCTTGGTTGATACCTGCCGATGAGTTCTCTAAGTCGGAGCGGACAAAAAGATAAAATGAAGGCACAATATAGGACAAAGGGAGACAATTGCTCACTAACCCCGTTAAAGTGGGTCTACTGAATGTAGAGTACTTTTTTATTTTTTTTTTATTACATATTGTTTATAGTTGCTGTCGAATAATAGGCTATCCTAGAGTATAACACTATAGACAAAGCCTGTTGACAACTACACTTAATACGATACTGTGTAAAGTAAAAGATCGCTTATTCCAATGTTTACTATAATCTCACTGTTAAACACCGTTAAAGTATGTCCATTGACCATAATAAAGCACTTAACGTGATACCGTTTCGTATCAAATATCACTTATTGCAATGCTTTTTGGAATAATAATACTAATAATGTTATTATCGGCCAGTTAAGGATTATAAAGGATCGATTGAACTTGTATAATTAATTAATTTAATTTAATTTTAGTTACATTCATGTAGTCTTACATTCATGTAGTGTAATGCTTCTACCAAACCATGTGCAGAACATTATTTTAATATATTCCTTCCAGCTACCTCCGCTGTGCTGAGCACGAAAGGTCGCGGCCTGACCAAATTTTCCGATATTCTTAAGGTCGGCCTAACTGATATTTAGCTCATTTATTTGACATAAATAATGAATTAATTTCTTAAGTAATATCCTCTTTATATCTTTCCAACTTTATACAAAGTAAAACGAATAGAAGTTACTAATCTAACAGTGTGGCTTACTATAACCAATTGAAATTTCCCGTCTTTGAGAGATTATATACATTGTCAACGCATATCTCTATACATTCTTATGACTTTTTCTGAGACTTACACTGTACTGATTTATAATCTCCATTTGGTTATTTTTTCTGTAGGCAATCTTTTGCTGTTATTACGAAAAATTGTACGTAATATTTTACTATACGTATTGTACTGACATTGATTTGTATTGCACTGTACATGATTGTAGATAATGTTAACCGATAAATAGACTATTTAGACTAGGCATTACAGGCCTAGGCAATTCACAGTGTTTACTGATGCGTGTTTGACAGCTAAGCTGATAGAAAATTGAATATATTTCCACTCATGAAGATATAAATCAGGGTATAGGCAAATTAAAAATAACAATTTGTTTTTATGAAAATCGTATGGTTCCAAGAAGCACCCCTGCGGTGTTTTATTGCATTATCGCGTTATTACATTATCACATTACCACATTATTACATTATCACATTACCACATTACCACATTATTACATTACCACATTATTACATTATCACATTATCACATTACCACATTACCACATTATTACATTATCACATTACCACATTATTACATTATCACATTATCACATTACCACATTACCACATTATCACATTATTACACTATTACATTATCACATTACCACATTACTACATTACCACATTACCACATTATTACATTATCACATTATTACATTATTACATTATCACATCACCCTATTATCACATTACCACATTATTACATTATCACATTACCACATTACCACATTACCACATTATTACATTATCACATTACCACATTATTACATTATCACATCACCCTATTATCACATTACCACATTATTACATTATTACATTACCACATTATTACATTATCACATTACCACATTATTACATTATTACATTACCACATTGTCACATTATCACATTGTCACATTATCACATTACCACATTATCACATTGTTACATTACCACATTATCACATTGTCACATTATCACAGATTGTATTTAGTCGTGAACCGACTACTGCGGGATCATTGCACGAACATCAAGAAATTCTCGCCAAATCTTATAAGGTCTGTACTTTAGTGTGTCTTTAGAAAACAATGACATGAAATTGTTTCATAGTCTAACCGTGGATTTTATTCGAGTAGTTCACATATTCTAGTTTGCTTTATTGGTAACCACTTGTATTAACAAATAATAAATATTGTGTTACTAATATGTATGTACATATATACATATGCACATATTTATTCGTCTATGTAGTTATAGGCTGATTATCAAGGTACGGTAATCGTTGTCTACCCTTGGCCTTTTACGAAGCTAACCTATAAATGTGGTTAACACGACCAAGTGATCAGCCTCACTTGAATGGGGTGGGTGGAAACACCTACTGCTGAAAACCCACCGAGTCTGGGCAGACAATTGACCTTCCATTCACGCCATATGTGTACACTCTGCAAAGTCTATGATACTGAATGGTTATTTACAATGAGATGACGAAAAAAGCGCTAACATAACAACCACACTGCAAGGGCTACCCAGACCCCTGGGCACCTGGTTTTAATGCGCTGTCTGTCCGAAAGAATTCCACTGCTAGTATACTTGCTAGAGAGGGAATTGAACCAGGGTCCTCTGGATTCGAAGTCAAACGTTCTCACCATCACGTTAATTCGAAACTTGAAACCTTTGTGTCTTGTCATGTTCATATTTATGCGATTTTGTCTAAGTATCGGAAGTTGTAACTGCTGCTCTAGGTCCACATATCGTGTAAAGAGGAATTCAAGAGTAAGAAATCTGTGTCGTCATGGGCAACCACTGCCCAGACTGATAAACCGAGTAAGTATCTAAAATGTGGCCATGCATGAATTTTTAAGACAAATATTAATTACACTGTCAAAATATGTATGTGTAGCTGTGCTTGTCTAATATTATATACGGTTTTATCCTCTTCCTAGAGTTTTGGAGACAGACCCCGATAAATGTATATATTCTCAATCTACATCAGGTTAGAGATCTGACAAACTAGAGAAGTTCTTCATTAAATCAATTAAAGAACATAGGAATTATTTTTAGTGTAATACAGGGTTGTCTCCCTTGTCTCAACAATTTTCTAATATCATCAAGTACATTAATTCAATATTCTCCTTCAGTCATGGTCAATCGTAAAATGGAGATTAATGCGTATGCACTTTTCAATTTCACTATTTTTATTTACAAATAGAAATGTGTTGGGTAAGTTTGACAGTAGGACAGTGTGAAAATTTAAGTACATTTCATTTATTATGTTAAAAGGAATAATTCACCTTTAAATTGCTTTTTTTAACCGTTTTCTGGCAAAAAATGCTCTGACTGAGCTTAAAACGTAGGTATTTTAACTGATTATATAATAATGTTCTAATTTTATTATATGGTAGTGTCTTTTTGTTTCATAGGAAAATGTGCAAAAATGAAATAATATCGCGTGTGTCTCATGAGATTTTTCATGTTTGTGGCCATAAATTCAATCATTCTAGTATGATTAGAGTCATTACTGTTACCAAAGCCTAGTGGTAAAAAGTCAAAGTGAAGTGAAACGTTCATACATGGCAGCCTTAAGCCTAATGGCCCACATGACTAAATCACCGTTAACAACTATTCCTTTGAGAAAGCAGCTCTGTAATGGGCCCCCTGCCATTATCCTTTTCTAGATCATTGTAATTCATGTTGCCACAAATACAGTTCACTGGTACATATTCACCAGCTAAGTCGAATCAAACGTAAAAAGCTGCATGTATATTCGCGTTTCGAACTCTTCACTTTTGACCTTCATCAGCTGGCACACGACCGACTCGGCTACCTGTTTCAGTTCATGGTGCACAGTTCATGGTGCACAGTTCATGGTGCGCAGTTCATGGTGCGCAGTTCATGGTGCGCAGTTCATGGTGCGCAGTTCATGGTTCGCAGTTCATGGTTCGCAGTTCATGGTTCACAGTTCATGGTCCACAGTTCATGGTGCGCAGTTCATGGTGCGCAGTTCATGGTGCGCAGTTCATGGTGCGCAGTTCATGGTTCGCAGTTCATGGTTCGCAGTTCATGGTTCACAGTTCATGGTCCACAGTTCATGGTGCGCAGTTCATGGTGCGCAGTTCATGGTGCGCAGTTCATGGTGCGCAGTTCATGGTTCGCAGTT
>WURV02223383.1:0-10331 GCA_011762755.2 Epimenia babai | reverse complement strand
CTAGCTTTGTAAAGGGTCATAAATGAAATTGGCCTACACAACGATTACTTCGGTAGTCAGCCTATAAATAAAAAATAATCTATCACACTTTTTGAAACGTCACTCCACCCGCGAATGACGTCAGTGTTATTTGCGATGCCAACCACTAACGTTTTATATTGAGAGATTTTCGAAAGAGAAACATTAACTATTGAAAAATTACCGCGTTAACTCGGAAACTTTAATAGCTTATAATATAATAATAAAGAACAACGAGAAAGCAAGAAAATGATGCCATTACACAAACCCGATGTTGTTAAGTCGAAACGGGTTGATGAGAAATATGTATACAGTCGCACCATTCAAATGAAGATCGCGTTGTGTTTACTGACAGGCGCTTTCGCTTCATTCACGATAGCGATTTCAACGGAGTCCTGGAACTACGATTCGCATTCGGGTTTTCGCCAGGGCCTCTGGCAAATGTTCCGATGCACGTCCTTCGACATGGAAACTTGCATCGAAATTATGTTCGGGGAAGACAGTGAGCGAGTTTTTTCATTAAATGTAGACTGCAGATATTAGATAATATAGGCTCTTAGATGCCGTTAGAAATGAATATTTTAGCAGCTATTCAGCCAACATACAATATCTTAGACACTCGAATATCACTCGTCACGAGAGATAAAACGTCTAGCGATTTTATAGACGGCCCTACTCCGGCAATCCTTTGATTGATGACTTGCTGAGGATCATCGCAGGAATGTCGATGTTTAGGCGATTTCGAACCCACGATTTTTCGGTTACGACTCCAATGCTTCTGCCACTTGAAACTTACTGCTCCCCCCGCGTAAGTGATACATTAATTTCAATCGTGCCATTAACGAGTGAATATTTTCAGTTCGTCTCGTGTTGCTTCAAGTTTTCATGGGCATCTGTTACGCGTTTCTCATCCTAGCCTATCTCCACGCCCTGCTTCAGTTCTTCAGCCCCGTGTGGTATACACGAATCCAAGCCGGTGTTTCCGTCGCCATCTTGACTTTATCGGGTATTAGCACGCATTTTACATGCCGTAAATATTTTAGCCACGTAGTATGCAGCCTCGCGAAGATGTCTTGTTAGTGTTATGTGTGTGTGCGGCGTGTGTGTATGTGTGTGTGAGGGGGGGGGGTGCACACGTGTGTGTTTCGATTCGTGTATAGTTGAAATACCAAAATTATACGTTTGCAGATCCAACGACGGAATTAAAAGTCATAATAAACAGATGGTTGACTGACTGGTTCACTAGAACTACACTTTGGTGGATTATGATTTATTTATTCGTTTATTCGTATGTTCGCTTATATACTTTAATAGATATGTCTGTGGGGACAGATAGCGTGGTGGTTACGGTGTTTGATTTTGGATTTAGAGGACCCTAGTTCATTTCTCGCTCTAGCAAGTAGACAACCTGTGGCGTTTTCAGGGCAGAAAGCGCATTAAACTCTTGTGCCCAAGACGGGGTCCGGGTAGCCTTGGCAGCGTGGTTCTGTTAGGGCTTTTTACTGCTGATGCGGCTGTCTTTCAGATGTTTAATCAGTGGTCTTTATGTAACTCACCTTCCCGCTATGTCGTCAGTGTATTGTAATTAAGTATCACAGACTCAACAGAATGTGCGATATGTCTAGTCCGTTTATACACGTTGAAAACCAGTTACGTGAATAGAAGAAAGTCATTTGTCTGCCCAGACTCAATGAGTTTTTTCGCAGTAGGTGTTAATCACATTTATAGGTTAGCTTGTAGGGAGCCACTAATCGCCTTGACAAGGGAGCTTATTAGTATAGAATGTCATTATAATAAAAATGCCCTTTATTATTGCCTATATCATTGTCATATTCATTATTCACACAGATTCATAAAAATTTCAGTGGTGTCCTTCATGGTCGGCTTCACTATATATCTACAGAGACCACGCGCTTCTAACTTTTCCTTGCATATTGTGTTCGGCTTCTCGGCTCACTTCGCCTTAGCGGCCATGTTCATGCTTCTACTAGGCTTGGGCATATTCGGCATAGAGATTGCCATTCGTTCGGTTGACGAGGATCGTCACGTGCGGGGCATGCGTGAAATGAAGAATATGGTCGTTAAGGGGCCGCCCCCGAAACGCCAACTGCCTCAAAAAGATGAATTTCAAGGGCCGCGCGTGGCGCAAGTTACTACTGCGATTACTGGCATCCTGTTTGCCGCTGAAAAACTTCGGCAAGCCAGTCTGGCGCAAAGCAGTAATGTTCCACTTTTGGTCCAGCCAGACATCGCCCCAGATGCAAAAGACTCCATTAGGAAGAAATCAAAGATTAAACAAAGAAGAAGTATTTCGTCGATATCTAGTCAGTCATCGAAGAAGCGGATCAAAAGAACGCGAAGTAAATCGAAAAAGAGCGCCAACATCTTAGAAATCTAACAGACAATACTGAACGCCATCTTAACTAAAAGCCATGGAAAGCCCTTCAATAAAGTTTATCGTTCACTATTATATTTATCGCCTTAATTGGATTGACATGGGTTTGCGGTACTTGCCGTCTCCGAGAAGCGTGACGTATCTCCTGAACATCCCAAGCAGACAGTAATGTGATCGAACGCCGAGCAAAGTACAGAGAAATTGTTCCACACTGGAAGTGAAAAGTTAAAGTTGAAATCTCAGCTGGATAGACTCACGTAAAACATCCACGAAATAAAGTAAAACGAATAATAATAAAACGTCTCGCGTATCGCAAGAAAATTTTGGTGCGTGCACGACACAATGATGCGATGCTATATTCTGCAAGACACGGACGATTATTGGCGCCAGACCGTTACCCTAGAAGTAGATCCGTATTTTAGTTATTTAGCTCCTTGCTCTAATAAATAACGATTGCAGCATCAGGGGATCGTGTGTTGTAGAGACGATTTTGACGTATGTTGGGCATGCGCAGGAACCACCCGCCAAGGCCCTGCTAGAAAACTAATGGCGACATAAGTGAAAATTTGTGAAATTATGTTGTTACAACACAATATATTTTTCAACATAATACAGAATATGATATATTGACGTAAAAATCTAGCTTCCACTCAGCATACACCAACGAACTACAACACAATGCAAAAATAGATTTCTCACTTTTCTTTCCACGTTTTAAGTAGTTGTTTATTTCTTGTAGATTACAGGAAAAGCTTCAAACGGTAGTTTATCGCCTATTGTGCGGGTCTCGCTAAAGATGCAAGGCCCAATTTGATCTAATTGGTCAAATAGGCTCAAAAACCGACTCTCCCATTCCCGCAAAAATAACTTCTGTATTGTTGATAACTTTTATTAAATATTATGTGTAGCTAAAGTGCATAAGACGACTAGGACGGGATATAGGCTTGTAGTGGCCCTAATCATGGCCCTATCAAACTCGGAAGGTCCTCATCAGCAAGCAACGATCTACTGGATAAATTAAAGAGAAATGAAATATATTTGATTTAAAGTGCACTAATCGCATTGCGGTCTAACATATTATTTTAAATTAATAAAAAATACACTAATCGAAAACATGATTATAGCCTAAGCAACTTCAGAAAATAACACACACGTATAAATAAAAGTCAACCTATCATTAATATGCTGCAGGCATACAGACATCAATGCTGATTAGCCCGCCCAATACAAACGCACGTATATGGTGGTATCATTACATAGCGCCCCTAATTTAGCTATCTAATCAAAGCAGTTATAAATGCAAAATTTCATATTAAAACAACAAAAATATATTTTTTTGATACGCAGGCAGATCGTAGGTCCTAAATTCCCTAAATTACAGCTAGTGCCTGACTCAGGCTATCAACACCCCGCAACTGTTTGAATCAGTCTGATTCAGATGATTGTATGCCTCTAGGAAAAGTCTTGAGATACAAACTTTATTTCTAAAAAAATAATTAAATATACGATTTTTTCGCACTGAGAGTCACTATGGGCAATCACAAATAAAAAATTATATCCCCAATATAAAACTGTGACAAATTCTTAATTCAACAATTTTATTATACTCTATCACTAAACCTTTTAGAACTTAAACCTGCTAATAAATGTTATTGTTCAGCCAAAAAATAACGAGTAGGCCTATATTCTTGTATGCATAATAGACAAGAGAGCCTATATTATTCCATTTTTATCAATACTAATTATTAATTATGAACGTGATGGAGCACGAAAGAAGATTCGAATGGACCTTGTACATTTCGACTAGGACTGTATGTTAGTTGCCCATATTTACGGTATTCCTGACTCGATTTCTCGCGCGATATCATGTACATATGGCTAAATCAATTATCACTATGTAAGATTGGATTTTTTGCGGATATTCATCCAAAGAAAATGCGTATTGGAGCAAAAGTATTTTAATTTGACCTTTAACCGTTCTATTGCGTATAGTGCATTGGTGAACACTCTAGTGTCGTGTGGCTTTTAGTCGTTTTGTGATGTATGACGCAGTGTCAGTTGGTGGTAATCATGTACTATAGACGAATCGCTTAATCATTCGGGACAACCCGCTTGCAATCCCCTGGTACCGTACCGCTAGATCGGAAACTGCTGTAAGAATGTGAAGTTATTGCAACATGCAGATAGAGAGGGGATTTCATATGAATTGGTTAGTTTTCGTCATCTCACGCATTAAGGACGGCGAAACTACACGAATAATAAATTTTAATTTCAAAATAGCTTGCTTCTTACTAGTTAACTTCGCACTCGGAGTTGCAAAATGAAACCGAAGGAAAGGCGAAAAAAGTGTCCTCATGATCATGATGATGTTAATGATGATGCTGGTCATGATGAAGAGGTGAATGAAGAGTTCATGGATCGCGGTTGGGGGTGGGTAGTGGTCATAGCGTGTACTTGCATTGGAGTCATCAGCGGTAAGACTACAAATAAAAAATCAATTACAAAATCGAATTAATCAGCAGTTTAAGTCAGTGACTATATTAGGCATTAGTAAAGGTCAACGTGCTTAGTATACTGATGGAAATTAGATATTCTCTATATGAACGCAATATCTGAATTTGTAAATGAAGAGAAATGCACAGAAAGTAGATACTCTTATCCTCAGATGGGACTTGAAATCATGATCTCCAGATAACCAGTTTGGTGCTCAGCCAACTGAGCTACTACGGCAATGGTTCAGTTCGTAGAGCACTAGACCAGTTACCTGGAGGTTGTGGGTTCTAGTCCATTCAGAGGTACTGGTGTTTATGTGCCTTTCTCCAGTTATTCAGAGAATTGCGATGGCTACCCCAATTAATATTTTGTGAATTTTTATATCTGGGTAATTACTGTAATTTGCTAATTTTTTATTTTTCGATATAATTTAATGATCTGCCATCAGTCCAGTTTAGAATTTCACACTTGATTATAGATTCTATTGTGTTGTGTGGAAGCAATTGGAGGGTGAAATTTATGCAGAATACATCATATTCATATACATGTATAATAAATTATATTGAAGTATGGAGATGAGCTATAGAGTGAGTTTCAATGAACTGTACTACGCATCTGGATTTGGAGTTAGAAGCAAGTTTAGAATTTAAACTGCTTCAATACATTTTAACATCAATAAGTATTCTCATGTAAATTATATAACTTCACGCTCTGCATGGCAAATAGCACCTGCATAATCTATTAGGTATACTGTTCATGGGAGTCTTCGTGATAATTTGTGGGTAATTATACATTTTTGATTTATTATTAAATTTTACGTATATAAACTAATGCGTTGTCATAAACAGGATTTTAATGTGTAAATTATATTTAGTTTAGCAAAACTTATATGTCCCACCAGGTGGTATGGAGAGGTCCAAAGGTATCATGTATGTCATTGTTGTTAATCAATTTGGAACAAGCGCGGCGGAAACGGCCTACATTTTTGCACTGGTCTCGACCATGCGTCTCTGTGGTGGTGAGCTGCAAAAAAGTTTTGATTTTTACTGTCGTAGATAGTTGTTCAAGTCATTTTTTGTTAATTTACAGTAGAAGTAGTTATACAGTAGAAGTAGTATTGTAACTATGGTAACCCATCAATGTTTTGCATTGTACACACATTCTAGCTGGCCTGGCACCCTCTCAGCCACCATTGTCTGCACATGCGTTCATATGTAGCTTTTTGCTCACGGCAAGCTCCGTCTCTTGTAGCAGGTGGTCAACATGCATCAGTCTTTACTGCCCACGGTTTCCATGTCCATCCATAGATAGTCACATGACAAGTTGATAACTACTTTCTCATCATGCCAGGCACGATGATCTGCAGGGGGCGTTTCTCTTTATTCTATTTGGGTCGACACTGGTTGTTGTTAGCTGGCAATAGGCTGATTACCAAGGTAATCATTCCGTCAGCCATCATCGTCCTTTATCAGGCTAGAGTATGTGGACTAGCTTCTAAACTAAAATCTCAATGTTGTGTGTCAATATATTATTACTTTTGGAAGTATGCTTATCTAAAAATTCAATTTATTCCAAAAACTTGAATATTATAATATATTAAATAATTATAAGTTTTTCAAGTGTGTAAAATGAAATGATGCAAATAAGTCAACTCTATACATTATTATGTCTCGCAGAAAATCATCTCAATATAACTGGAAAAATACTGAGTGTGCTAAATAAGTATTAAACATCTGGCACTTCCTTCCAACACAATTTCATTTTAATATGAATAGCCGGTGATCTTGTCCACTCAAGACTTGTATCATCCCTTTTATATACGCATCTTACGTATTTGTCTCCATAAATATCTGTGTCCATTATTTCCCATATAACATCTACTGGGTGTTCCATGAGTCCATGTTTTTAAGTGTCTTTGATAGCCATGTATTGAAAGGGCACTATAAATCAATAAAATTTCATTCCAATTTCATTTAATTTCTAGTAATATTACTGTTCCTACTGATCTAATTGGTCGGTATATGTTCTGTCATTATCACGTCACAATATTACGCGTCGCCCTGACCTATGTGACATTTTTCTCAACGTTTTTCGAGTAATAGTGGTAAATCTGAGGCATTCTTTTATTCATGTGTCCCGCTGTACTTCATTTTGGCTGCTTCTATTTCCATCATGGAACTCCATAACGCATTGTCACATGGCGTGAGATCGAGACCTTGTGCAGGCCACGTTAATGAAGTAGGCAGTAGTGGAGAACCACCGCCTAGTCACTTGTTACGGAATGTTTCGTTTAGAGAAATTGCAAACATTTATCGCATAATGACGCAGGCCCTGCTGCAACCATGAGGCCTCTCTCATACCAATCTCATCCAGTTATGGCAACGTTGTGAGATGTGATTGTTGATTCATAGGTCCATCAAAAAGGCGAGGTTCAATAATGTGACCACCCGTCATACCGGTCCACATCACGACATGTTGTGAATTATACTCTAGTTCTTCGGTATAATGAGGGTATTTTTGACCAGAACACAACATATCGAGATTGGCTACTGCGGTATATCGCACATTCATCAACAGCACTTTTCCACCTGATGGTATCGTAACAAGCTGCTGAAGCATTTCTGCACCATCTGCTTCTCAGTTATCCATGTCGCCATCTGACAGTTAATTAACAAACTAATGGACACCATCCACGAACTTCAAGGTCCTTGTTCATGTGTCGAAACAGTGTTGTAGGTGAAGTGCCATGTTTAGCTGACCTTTTTCTCCTTGATTCAAATAATAATAATAATAATATATTGTCACTTTTATACCGCCATAACATAGCAACATTTTACTGCACATTAGCTCACTTTGTAAATTCGACTTGGACTGTTCACACTGAATTTCTAACATATGAAGTAGTGTTGTAGTGTTTGTTAGCTGTACCTCTATCTACCGGTATGGCTCCAACAGCAAATAGTCGCCATTTGATATTAGAAGATTTGAATAGAGGGATGGGCATGATCGAAGCTGGAGATATGTCCAAGAGATATGTGACTCAGGAGTTGGGTGTGTCACAAAGTGCCCTCTCCCGTGCTTGGAATTGCTATCTGGCCACTAGTACAGACAACATGGTACAGGATGCCAGAGTTACAACCTGTGCACAGGACCGATACATCACCCTCTGTGATGTAAGACACCGCACATCCACAGCTACAACCTTGCAGAGAAACCTGAGAGATGCATCAGGAGTTCCTGATTCCCATAAGAAATAGTCGCCATAAATCAAGATTAAGGGCTTGCTGATCAGCTAAAGCATCGCACTCACTCCACAGCACAGACAACATTGATATGACTGGTGTCGAGAACATGTCACCTGAACCCAAGCCCAGTGGAGTACTGTAATCTTCACAGAAGAGTCCAGGTTCTGTGTAGACTTCACTGATAGTCGTGTTCATGTGTTGAGAAGGCCGAATGAACAATATACCGATGCTACAGCTGTTGAACATGACCGATATGGCAGCAGTTCTGTCATGGTCTGGAGTGGCATCACTACCACACATTGTACAGACCTCCATGCCATTGAAAACAGCAGGCAATCTGGTGTCAGATACCGAGGTTTAATCATCAATATGTTTGTGAGGCAATTGGCTGTTGATATTGGTCTAGACTATGTTGTGAAGGATAATAATGCCCGTCCTCATCGTGCCATCATCGTGAATGAGTACCTTAGGGATAAAGGAATCAACAGAATAGACTGGCCAGCTTGCTCAATGGATCTCAATTCCATTAAGCATGCATGGACCTGCTGCAGATTGCTAGATTGCTGCAAAAGCTCAGGGAAGTGCTATTGGACTAAAGGACCAATTTCCCGCAACAATTTTTTTTTTAATTTGTTAATTTTGGTCCAAATCGTTCTGTACAGTATTCATGCATACTTTGAAAATCTTGAAATTTCTAGAATCTACGTACTTTGTGTTTGCCGCATGGAGTACCATTATATGGAAAATAGCCTGTACATTTTGCACCATTGCCACAGAATATGAGAGTGCATATTGTGTGTACGGGATATGCATTCTGTTTATCCTGTAAAGGCAATAAGAAAATAATGTAACAAATAGCAAGTAAATAGTTACAATTCCTACCCTGTAACAAAAAAGCAATCAAAAAACTAGTTTTGCAAGTGCAGCAAATTCTTGAATTGTCAATATTATCAATAGTGATAAGGTATTGAGAGCTGAGCAAGTGTCACTTGAAAAGTTCACAGGCCGACCAAGAAGCCCGTTACTGGCTGTAAGAATGAAATTATAGGCAGTCTATTTTTCAGGTTCACATAGTCTATATTATGTGAATTTCCTCTATTACTTTATGAATTTTCCCGTATTATTATATGAATTTCTTGTATTCTTTAGGCGCCTTATTATTATTATTATTATTATTACTATCACTGGGCAATGCCACACGGCATAGCGTAGCCTATTTATATATACCTACACATATGTGTATTTAAAAATAAAAATAATTTCGCATCTGTGCGTGCACTTTTCGAGAGGGTGACATCGAACTTTGGCAGGTAGTATTTCCCGTCACGTGCTTCGTGGAGCCTCACCTGTAAATAGACGCGGGCACGAGTTACACGTTAAAGCTCTCCGAACGCGATAACATAATTATTATATTCCCGGCAGAATCGCTCTGAACAGGAAAAGAGGTGTGGCTTCCCGTGTGGCCATATCGTATAATACGAAAAGGGGAGGTAACACCTTACTAACTAAAATTATGATTAGCACTAGCTTTCAAATACAAGTATACTACATGTTTGCACCTGATGAAGTATACTTGCATACGAAAGCATGTGCTAATCATGCTCATTTCACTGTAAATGTATCTAACATTGATCTGTATTACCTGTATACTGTTAGGTATTAATTTTATATAATTTATGTAATTACATTATAGTCTTAAAGCATTAGGCTATTGTTTCATCTAATGTGTGTTTAATAGCTCTGCTAATAAGTACATTTGAAACAAATACACATTATTTCAATTTCATTTCATCATAATCGTAGTTAGTCAATAAGCTGTTACTGTCACTTTTCGTATAATGTAAATAAGGAAGACTTTCATTGAGGGACGATTTTCGATTTTCGACTTCTACTACGCCAAGATAATGACAAGATAATGCAATGTTACGAACTTGAATATTTTCCAGAGTTTACTTTAATCCGTTTTGTCGTATTGCAGCAAATAGGCGTATTATACCGTATATACTCACTTACAAGACGACCCTTTTTTCACCAAAAACCTAGATTCAAAGTGAGGGGGTCATCTTCTAAGTGAGTCTATGATTATTTCAAACCACATCATCATCCGCAGGCGCCAGGTAGCGTTTCACATGATAGACAGGTCTGCGTATAACATAGCGGTTTGATAGCGTGTGTTGTTT
>WURV02223382.1:0-25056 GCA_011762755.2 Epimenia babai | reverse complement strand
TCCTGTAACGTGTATACAGCTCTATAAATATCCTGTAACGTGTATACAGCTCTATAAATATCCTGTAACGTGTATACAGCTCTATAAATATCCTGTAACGTGTATACGGCTCTATAAATATCCTGTAACGTGTATACAGCTCTATAGATATCTTGTAACACATTACAGTTGATAACTTCACGACCAGCTCAACATTAGGTATTCTGGGATACATATCACGATGCTGCAGGCAACATCGGGACAGCGCGGCAAACTCTGGACTACTTAAAAAGTATATACTAACTTCTAAGTTAATAGTAGGGTTCGAATCCTCGATGCTAGGCAAGCAGTTCATGTGCTTGGAAAAATAATATCGAAGTTTCTGCTGCTAGTGCCAGTTACCCGGCTACCTAATCCAATTAGTTTTAAACTAACTTGTGCATGTAAGCTTTGTTTATTTTTAAGTGTATAATAAACTTTACCAAATATTGAACTGATGGCATATGATTCAGTGTGACATGCATGACATTTCAGATGGATGACTTCGATTCTCTAGGATCACCGTCAGCGAATGATTTGTTTGATGAGATAACGGTCTTAGGTTCGCACTAATCCATTGGTACCTCTAACATGATTTACCAAGCACTACAACAAATTAGCACATGAACGACATGAGTGAAATTACCAAAAATCGTGGACTATTGACAGTCATGTAAATATGCTTCTTCAGAGAGTGGATTCATTCTACCTTCATTATGGAACAAAATATAGGCTAACTTGGGCTTATAAGCCATTATAGATCAATATCTAAACTAGTAAACATCGCGAATCGACCCAAAGGCTTCATTTAATATAAACTATGGGCAGCAGAGGGGTGAATGGGTCCCATGGGCGACTGATTTGCCTGTAGGCTGTGAACTAATGGTGATAAATGATTGGTGATTAATGCCATTCAAAGTTAAGAATCTTTTACCATGTCTCATGAAAAAATAATCAGTAGCAATTTGACTACTACATAGATCTATTGCCAATTGGCACAACGTGACTATCTACTATTTTAGTACAATTTTTTAGGCAAATCTCAAGTCACGGTAGGAAATGTCATTGTAAAATTCTGTAAATCAGAAAACGTCGCTAGGGTTTTATTCAAGACTGTGTTTTTTAATGTAAATAGTGAATTCACTTGACTTATCTATCGAGTTTAATTTATCCATGAGTTTATAATGGCGATTATAGCTAGTAAACAGAGGACTTAAACACCGTTATAAAATGATAAACGAGCCCTGTCCTGTACATCTCAACTGATATGGACAACATGGAAACCAGGGGATAGCCAAATGGCATTGCATCTGTCACAGACTCAAATATCACTGGTCGAATAATGTCCCATAATTGAGCATATTTGGAATACCGGATGGCTACAGCTAATATACAGGTAAACAAACAGGTGAATGTGATAGAGATCAGGCGTATGTAGCTGATATGATTACAGGCGACACAGTGTGCATCAGCATAGAAGTAAACACGCAAATTTTCTGTAGATAATGCCATCAGGATCACTGGTGGTCATTCATAAAACTATTTACCACCCCTGAATGCAATAGCAATTTCACCCTGGTCATAGTAATGGTCAATATTTACAGAATGACACTTAGTAATCCACAGTACCTAACCAGTACACAGCCAAGTGAATCATTTTGGACACTTAGTTAAAGAGCCACGTATAAATTTATGCAGCCCCCACCCCCTACTAACCCGACATCATTCCATTCCGAATGATAAATGAAACAACGATTTACGAGTTATGACTGGTTTAAACAATTTTTACTTTATTGAGGCAAAAATTTACTCAAATCATAAACCCATCGGTGGGTTGGCTTCAGTCGTGGCAACTCAAAACCTAAGCGCAGTAACGCGAAAATCAAATAACTTGTGAAATTTGAAGCCGCCCAGAAATTTCCAAATAGCAAATGATATCCGAGTCAACAACAATAATCAACAAAATCCATTTACTTGAATCAATGAAAACTGTCCCGTAGCTTCAAACCGATGCACAGGTCTACAAAGGCAGACTGACAGTGAATGTGTTGGCACCAGTGGTGTAGTGGTTAGAAGCGCTGCTTTTCATGCGAGCGGTTGCGAGTTCGAACCAGCGCAAACCAGGAATTTTTTCCCGCGCCTTCCACAATAGGAAATAAGCAAGATTTTCGTGCTTGAATATTGAAAAAGATTTGTCATGGAATGGTTTATTATAAAAATATATGAGGGACGTAACAGGGCAATGTCGTACATGCGACTGACATTTAATTATAAAGTACCACCAAAACCTCGCCCTTACCATTACTTTTTTTATGGACTGTTATATATGTGTTTTAAAATAAAAATCGTTCACTCGTAGATCTTTTTCCTAGCCACGATCTCCCGCGAGACTTGACAGTAATACATTAATATAATTACAATGATAACTTTTTCATTATATTTATATTATTTTAAATATTTGGGTCATTATGACAATAGTGGATACATTGAATAAAATATCAATTACGCGTGAACCTTATCCCTTGTATTGTAGATTAAACTGTAGTCTGTGGTGAGGGACCTCAACAGTAACTATGTATAAACAAGCTTTATTACAAAGACAAGAACTCATAATACATTTTATATACAAATGATCATCGAACAGCAATTATTGACAAACAAAATCATAAAACACGGTTCATTCATTGTGGACATTCGAGAAATGCTGCAATATTTAAGACAAGTAATGCAATAATGTAGATAATTACTATTATGTACATTATTATCAAAAAAATTACAGCACGGTATGGTGCTATTAAGGCACTAAGTGGCGCAAATAAAGTATTGCCATCTAATAAGGGATACGTAATCTACATTCCTACAAAATCAAGGTGCAAAATTGGTGACGTCTCTTTTAGATAATAATAAATTCCCACGACCAATTTATATTGTTTGTCAATATCTTAATTCCAATAGTACAATCCTAAACTGCGTTGAAAGTCTACTATGCCAACAAAAAACAGAATTTTAAAAAATACTTCAAATAGCAGTTACAGAATAATAGTCAAAGTTAAAGTGACAACAGTGACAATCTAAGAGCTAATAACGTGATATAGGATGTGGAATGTGATGTGTAAATTAGTAAACAAACCTTTGATATATTTTAAACCCTTTCTTCATACCTTTACATTTCTATTGGTAATCTGTAATCGACGCTTATGCCAATGTTAGGCGTTACCTTTGATGAACATCTTAGCCTCGAATCTCAGGTCGACAAGGTATGTCAAATATGCTTCCTTCATCTCACATTGAGCGAATCGTCCTTAATATTTCTCAGTCTGTTAGTCTCTTCATTGTCTGTTTGTTAATCTGAGGTAAGACATGATTATTGCGATGCGATCTTTCTTGGTCTGTCACGCACCCATCTTATTCAGGTTACGTATTCTGCATTTTTCAATTGCCCTACCACTTTCATATTAACCAGCATCTTCAATGGCTCCACTGGTTACCTCGCCCCTATAGAAATCACAACAAAACTACGATTATTTTGTACCAAGGCCTCTGCAATCCGAATAGGCCTTATGGGGATTAAATGGACAACTTCTAACCCGCCTTTCACATACCATGCTCCTCTGATAAATATCTAGCTTATATCCCGAAATCTCGACATACTCGTACCAACAACCGTTGTTTGTCTACAGCTGGGCCAAAATTGTGGAATTCCCTGCCAACATCTCTTCTGCTCGGTCGTTTGCCAGGTTTAAGACAGCCGAAAGCTTATCTATTCCCAACTGCTCATCACTAGCTACTGGTGTCTACAATCTTGTACGTCCATCTTGTCTCGTGACATGCACCTGCAAGTTGTGACTACATCCTTATTTTTTTGTATATATTTCTATCCGCCTGTGCATGATACTCCCTGTTTTTCCATTATACCCCTTGACTATAGTACTAGGCCTTTACTAAGCATTTTTGTTCTCTACCTTTCTGATATACGGTATGTTGTAACTTGCAACTCCGCTACTGAGCACTATGCCCACATTGGATTTTGGCGACATACAAATGCTTATATTGTTATATTTTCATGACTGAACTCTGTACATGTAATCATTAGATATAGCTGCTTTCTTTTAGAAATGGATACTTAATGCTATTCAAATGTAGCCATGAGGAGAGACGGTATCTCAAACTCCATCTTACTATTCTTTATTTGTTTTGCGCTAAAGATACTTCCTAAACTTCAAATATCTTATCGCAAAATATACTCATCCGAATTCGAAAGCATCACCAATAGTTACAGCCATATATTATTTATATTATAACCTAACGCTTGGAAATAAGTCACTGGTGAAACTGCGTCAAATAGAGCATCATCAACGGTCTTGAAATAGAATCCAAAGGAAGTGTCGCAGGATATGCCGCGTGGTCAGTAAATGGTTGATACAGCACAACACTGTCTTACTGTATTAGCTTCCAGAACACAAAAAGTAAAGCTTACCAATATTCTCATCACCTTGACTTGACACTTCAACAAGGATATAATGAGCTAAGTCAGCTAACGTAACTACGTCGCTTGTACATGTAGTAGTAATTCTTGTCAACACTTGACATTGCGTCACACACCGTCGTGATACATTGCATGCGTCTCCAATCAACGAATGGTCATCACCGTGTACGAAGAGCCGGGGCTACAATACCGCTGGCTAATGGCCATCCCCCTACCTCAGAATTCTGCATGAAAGGGCAAAACTTACACCACAAATAGTTGGACAAATAGGTGGCAATGCGTGGGACGTCATGGATTTTCCCCAGCCATGCTCAAAACCAACAAACTCACCGAACAATGCAGTCAGAATGGAGACAGGCATTAATTCATGACAGGTAAACATCGACAAGAGCAGGTAGGCAATACTAATATATTCTCAAAATGGAGAATACCCACACTAATTACCTACATTGGATAGTTTGATACACCAGATACCTTCAGCTTCACCGATGATAAAATCTAGTTCGAAGTCCAAGCTCCATAAAACAAACTTGACAAAAGCATCTACTTGCTCTGTGATTACCAGACATACAATATATACAGTAGAAAAAATCTCTATGCCTCTAGTTAAACACCTCCAATATTCAACTTTTTTTCAGGGCATTCACAGCACAATTCTACATTACCATGTCGCCATATGACCATGCAACCATATGACTATCAGACTATGCCATCTTCCAAAAATCGCTAATTGCGGGTACATAATCGCACGTTTATTTTTCCGGAACAAAATTTCAGAAAAATACAATAGATAAATGGATATCCCAACTAGTTGTACAACAGAAAATTTGCTAGCCCAACAAAAATACTATTGGACAATAGAAATAATAAAATATTACACAAGTTAAAAAAGTAATCTTGAAATAGTTATTTAACGCAACGTAAATTTGATAACAATAAGTTGAACTATCCTAGCTTCAATCCAAGCATGTAGCATTTACTAAATTCGTATAAAAAATAAATCTTTTGAAGCTACATTCAAGTATGCATGAATAAAATGTGACCTAAATGATTTGTCGATGTTTAATGTCGATTAGTAACGAATATATATCAATTGTTTTGAACTCACTTGGTAACCAAATCTATAATCGAAGACATAATACAAGACTGGTGTTCATACGTGGTATATAATAATGATCTGCTCACTCTACATACGCTAATTAATACGAAGAAAGCCAAGATTTTCTAATAATCCCACAGCAATAACTGGATAAGACCTCTCAATATAACATCACCTAGAAGACTAGAAGAATATACAAGTGTCCTCATCCCCACATGACAGGTCAAAAAGCATGGTGGCAGTCAACAAAAGGGCCACACACAGCAATGCTGTAAAATATGGGTCAAGGCTATAAAAGGCTACATGAACTATAGAGAAAAATGTCAATACCAAAAATACTCTACGGGAATCAAAGAAAATTGCAGGTTAAAGCCAACCCAGAACTTGTACTTGCATCAAATAAATGGTAAGTTGTGAAGGTCAGGACTTCTTGATAATTGGTCATAAATAACAGGTGGTATGGTGACAGGAGCATTTGATTGGATATACATATAACACCTGCACTAACTAGTCAACAAAGTGAGTCCTTGGTGGCTGACATAGTGGGGCTCCAAAGGGTGGTCAGGACATTCTACGGCATACGTCAATCAACACAAACATGAAGCAGCAGGCTAAATGTGATTTGCATTCATTCATTCAATCAGTGATTATAGAAGAAATTCACAGGTATTCAAGCCTTAAATCCGCTTATAATTAATAAGGAAAAAATTAAACTCCATTGAAAAAGCTCAGCGTACTGACTCTAGTTTCAGGCTATGAAGCTGAAGGGATGAAATAGAGGTTGTGAAGGCCACGTGTACCATAATTATTACGGGATGTCCCATTAGACCGTATTATAGTTATCTTATATTACGTATAAAATTACATTATAAAAAAACAGTTATGATATATTAAGCCCGGTATACACTCCAAGATACCTGCTGTATTGGCCTAATTCATAGTATTGTCATAGACCAGGTGATCAAAACACTGAATATTGATTATAATGAAACTAGATGAGGTGTTGCCCTCGACATTTCACACTGTACTAAAATAAAGCCTAGATACAAATTATACACAATGATGCAGCTAAAATTGGCCACATCGTGGAAGCACAAGCCGTATAATTCCTAGGCCAGTTAAAAGAACTATGGCTTACTCTAACATAGCCCTGCTGTGGTGGGAGGGTAGAGATTGTGTTAATGCAGGAATAATGTACAGCAGCAACAAGTGAACATATCGCCCACTGTGTCACCTTTAGCACCATAGCAACCATTGATATTAATAGTAAACGAAAAACCCTATATATAGCGTCTACTACAAAAAGAAGACATTGAACCATTATTCAAAAGTAAAACACAGATTAGCAGTGGTGTAAATTACTATATTAGGCCGTTGCAAAGGTATTAGCAATACATTGTGAACCAGTCATTAAAATGCTACAAACATATTATCAATGCTACCGTAGGGACTTGAATAAGTATTACGTATAATCCTCCATAATAACACCCTGATCAAATGACCTACAACTATGAATAAAACAAACGACACTGCAACAGTTAATCCACCATAGCACCATTTTGATCAAACGACCTATAACTATGAGTTGCATGAGAAACAAACGACACTGCAAACAGAATGTTTTGATATGGCCTAATGCAAATTGTCGGGCACTTTATAGGATTTCACGGCAAACACAAAAATATAACTCACTCTCGGAGAACATAGCTATCATTACAAAGAAAATATACAGAATATTTAATGCATCTCCTACAATGCAAGCCAGGATTTTCTTGAAACTATTGACACTGGACATGGGATAGATATTTTAATAGCTATGTCGTAATAGCAACGTATAAAATTTACTGCTAACGAGATTTAGGCAGAACATATCCTTTGTGAAATATGGTACATAGCATAATTTGATCTTTCACAGCAATGTATGAAATAAGTTCAGTAGAATGTCAATCACCTCATCCACTGCATATGACTTTAGTTATCAAAAGAAGAAACGTGTGATAACACCACTCACTATACGGTGTGTACATATATACAAGATGCGATTGCAATGAAACAAAAAACGAATGGCACTTGTAACATTAAGATAAACGTCAAGAGAAAACGCGGAACCACGGAAATGTTATCCGAACAGAGCAGTAACCCAATATAATCCAAAGTGACTCAAGTACAGACAGGATACACGGACTATAGTACGAGGCCGGTGCAAGACAGCAACATTTCTACAACAAAACATTACGGCCCTACTGACTGCGAGAACTCACATACCACCGGATAACTCCGATGTAATGACATGAGATGATTTCTTGCTTTCTAGTTGGCTAATCGCAGCATCAACGAGCATATAAAATCGTCGAAAGTCGTCTTTCGTGTCTCTTGCGGTTTCATAAAGCATGTAGTCCTCGGTACTCTCGCCAAAAGTCACGCCGCCCACAAAAGTGGCGCTGTCGTTGCGGTCGGTGTGCGGGACGACCATCGTGTCAAAGTCGAGTTCCCGTTGGATAGGCATCCGGCGAGACGGAAGCGCCGTCCCGCATCCGCCGTCCGAGCCCGATTCAGATTCTGAGTAATCCGACGATGCCTCACTGCCAGAAACGTATCCATCGTTATCTCCCTCTAACGTCGAGGTAAATCCGGAATAAGGTGGTGTAAATCCAGCGTCACTTTCCGCGGACGAATCGAAATTCTCGAACCTTTTTCCAGGTAGGTCGCAAAGTGGCACTGTGGAAACATTGTCCGTTGTCGTCTGGTAACATATCTGATCTCCTAATGTTTCAATATCCACACTGTTCGCTACTTTATCATCCTCCACTATACACTTAACCTTTTTCATAAAGGGAAACGGAACTGAATCGCCCTTGTGTTTACGCGAGATAGTAAACTGGTTGGGATCCTGGCCATCGCGCTTAATCATCTCAGGTAAGATACGTCGCCTCGCGTTAATAAACCAATTACACACCTGCAGTACCGTGAGATTGGCAATTTGTGATAACTGCAGCTTTTCATGATCAGTTGGGTAAGCATTATAACGATGTTCATAAAGCCATCCCTTCAATATTCGCACAGATTCTTTTGGGAGATTTCCCCTGCGCTTCTTACTACCATCGCAGCTGTCCGTAGACTCAATGACTCCTCCGTCTGTCACGCCATCATAGTCGTGACACCAGAAACCAATTACTCCGCCACTATCTGAAATCAAAGTTCATAACCTCCACAACCTACCAAATCTCAAAAAACCGAGAATGAAAAATGAAAATAACTCTAATTTAAAAGTTATTTATACCCACAATGCGGACATAAACGCGCGACGACAAAATTTTCAACATTGAACAGTTTTGTATTTACCCGGGCTTTGAGCTGTCAAAAATTTCAAAATGGCTGACTAAACATCAACAAAGACTTGTTGCTCAAAAATGCGATAAGATTGCCGCTATCATAATAAATCAACTCGAAAATAGTGGCGATCTTAATCATGAACTCGATAAATTCATGCTCGAACTGAAAAATGCAACATCTTATAAAACCAACAATATTTTCCCTTCAATTGCCGCCTCAAAGTCTATCCCCATGCCGACGGACATGAAAGCACGTGCTCTACAAATCACTAACCTCCAATGTTTTGACAGTTTTCTAGTTTCGGTTTTATTCAAAGTAATTTTATGACTTACCGTCCTCTGTGCTCATCATGCACGAGATATTGGATACCTACGTATTATTCCGACATAAAATACAGTAAAACAATGTACATTAATACGCTCAAACAGTAAAAAACACGTCCCGTTCCCAAGCTACCGCACCGCGTGTAAACCTTTGACAGCTCCATTGTCACGTGACCGAATAGGATACTTGTCGGGCGAGTCCATATTTTTGGCGCGTTAACTATTCGGGGGAGGACAGGTTAGCGACGAAGGCTGTATTGGTCTCGATGTTCTGTATCGACTCGTGTCGCATACTAAGAACGCAATTTTGAAAGAAAAATCCCCAGTACCAAGTTTCAGTGTGTTAAGATTAATGACTAATGGAGATAATCATATCTGCCCTTTGGAGTGCCTCGATACGCCTCTAGCTACGACACCAACATAAAAATGGTGTCTATTACTAGTACTAGCTATTAAAATCTACAATTTAAAAAAAGTGTTTAAATGAAATTAATTAATGCCATTGTAAAAAATTGGGAAAAAATTCGCTCACATTGTGTGATAAAAACAATGCTGTGTAAATATAGCAACTCAAATTAAATGTGGGTTAATTACATCCTCCATCAAGAGGCTTTTATGTAGTTTTCAGGCATTCAATATCACTGAAGGTCTTCTGTATCATCGTAAAAATTCTTAAATTGGCAGTGTGTTAATGGGGGTAGCCAATGCGGTTGGGTATCGGTGGTTCAATATCGTTGAATACCTGGAGATAAATACAGGAAATGCCTATATATCTTATGGGACCAGAACCCACTACCTCCAGATAACCGGTCTGGTGCTCTACCGAGCTACAGGGGCAAGCATTCTCCTAAGCATTTAGGTATGTAACACCGTTCCTGAGAACCTCTGATATTTAAGGTCCGTATATAATGCAGGTAGTTGTAAATGTACATAGTTGTATCTAACATTGATCTGTATTACCTGTATACTGTTAGGTGTTAATTTTATATTATTTAGGTAATTACATTATAGTTTTATTAGGCTATTGTTTCATGTAAAGTGTGTTTGACAGCTCTGCTAATAAGTACACTTTAAACAAATAAATTTCATTTCATTGCATTTCCTTTCCATTTCAATGCCAGCGATATACACAGATATCTGTAACAAGCATGATGATGGACTATAAACTGATTGGCTGATTTTTACAGTGTTTTCTATATTAAAGTGATGTTAATAGGGGTAGCCAATGTGGTTCTTTGAATAGCTGGAGGAAAATGTGCAGCAATAATCTACACCTCTGATGGGACTCAAACCCACAACTAACAAAGTAACAATGGAAATGTCTAAAGATGTATTAGGCCGGGTCACACGGTGGATAGGCTCATGAGTCGAAGAATGAGGGTAGGTAACCTCCAGTGTAACTGATCAAACAGTAGCTTGTTTCTGTTAATATACGTGTGTTGAAAGCCCCTTAGTGAGGATCGATGTGTCTATACACTCGGATTCAGTATATAGTGGGTCAACTTGATACTCAAATGAGAAATAAGGAGATAGAAAGAGAAATAATGCAGCTTTAGCCTTCAAACTTACCTGGGTAATAACGAAGTAGTAATGTCAAAAGTATAACTAGAGGACGAAATCAGAGAATCAATCCATAGTTAAAGATAAGAAAGAATATACAGTACACAACGCGTTTATTGTATGCTAGAATACACTAGCATAGTGTAGACAGGTAAGTTCACTCAGGTATCATTTAGTGTCATTATATTTGAAGTACATGGCTACTTGAGAACTCTAGTGATAGTGGGGGGACGATTGATTGATATATGATTATTATTGTGACATGATACTAGTCGAGAATTGCTGATGTCATCATTTAATGGCTACACGAAAACAACTAAAGTCATCAAATCATGAGTTCGTAGCTATGCTGGTATCGACAATTTCTTCAATATTCTGCCATCTTGACTCTTCCAATGCATTGTAAAACTCCTGTGAGAAGACACGAAAATATATGTTGCAATTTCAAGGGCATCGATATAACTAAAAAATTATAAGAATTTACTACTGAATCCCATCAATATTGCTAAAAACGGTCAAAATCAAAGAAACATCTATGAACATAATATACAAGAGGCCAAGGAAGCCATCTTGATATTAGAACAATAAGATAAGGAGACATGTAATTGCCTAAATAGACAGAAAAGATTTTTTAAGAAAATGTTAACATCAGATGGACGGACAGACGGACGACAGACGAACTCCGATCAGAAGAGCTCACAGAACCTGAGTTCAGGTGAACTAAAAATGCAGGAAACAAGCCACTGAGCAAAGGCAGTTTATATTAAGCAAATATAAAATCAAACTTATGCGACCACAGAGAAAGCTAGATTCATAATAACCCCGACTTCAATATATTACAAATTGTACAGCATTCTGCGCATTATTTCAGTAGTATTAGTTTTTCCATTACCCAAGTGGGGACAATAGGCAGTATTTACATTGGACTGTTATAGCTACTGGCTCATTGGAATAGTTGGAATAGTGGGTTGGCAGAAACGGTTCACTACACGTAGTTTCCTATATCAGTAGCCTGTCTCCTTTTCTAACTTAACAGTGAAATGCCCAACATCCTTTCTGTATAAAACTTGAGCACACCAATAGAATTTAGTTGGTAGTCAACAGCACTGACTTTACTCACCAGTGCCAGGCTGCCAGCCCCGGGCAATCTGCCCACGTGTTCACTCAATGTGACCACTCAATTGTGACCAGTCTGCTCTACATATGGCATTACTTAAAACACAATGGCCATTGACCAGTCTGACCCAGTGGAAATCAACAGTTAAATGCTTGGGGGCGTAATTTCTAGCTGTAAAAAGATATCCAAACTCGTACATATAGAAGTGATCATAAATAATTCATGAAGTTATTTATTATCCAACAACTTGACATTTACATATTCATCGACTGATCAAACGGCGTCATAACAAAAAACAATTACAAACGTATGTCATTAACTAACCTCACTTCTCTCCATAAATTCCTTGTTGACATTCTCCACATCGTCTTCAACTATTGGATCTAGAAAGGGAGAACATATTTATACAAAAATTATGATGTGAGTAGCGATATTACTTTTATAAAGTTAAGAGAAATAACAATGCAATACAGTGCACATCTAGTGATGTTATTATAATTAGATCATATCTTCAGGTTATCTCAACAAATTGAGGGTTACTCAGTTTTGTGTTGGAAAAAAATACACGGGGAAAAACCTATACCCCTGATAGGTTTTTTCCCGTGCATTTCTCTCCAACTATTTATGGAACCACATTGGCTATCCTAATTACCATCGCATATATATATGGGAACACCGCAAAAATTAGCCAATCAATTTATAGTCCATCATCATGATTGTTAAAGATATCTGTGTATATTGCTGGCTATGATATACGGACTTTAAACATCAGTGGTTCCAAAAAACGGTGTAAATACCTAAAATGCACTGGAATAATCTCGCCCCTGTAGCTCAGTTGGTAGAGAACCAGACCGGTTATCAGGGGATCGTGGGTTCGTGTCCCATCAGGGGTAAAGGTTTTTTCCCGTGCATTTCTCTCCAACTATTTATGGAACCACATTGGCTATCCTAATTACCATCAGTTTTGTGTGAACATCTAGTATATATTTCTCGTATCTCAAACGTTGAACAGTTCCATTCGATGAGGCTGGAGGAGCACATTATATATATGTGACAGCTCACATATGAGTAAATTCAATTAGTCTCAAAAGGTGTTACTCTTGCATTGTTTTTCATATTTTTACTACGCATATGAGTGTTATGAAGTTGACCTAACGCGAGAGAGAAAAATGAAAGCATGGGAAAAGATTTGAGTGCCAACTACTACAGGCGATATATATAGTAATGTTAACCTAGCCTTATTGTAATCTACTGGAAATAATCATGGTAATAATAATTAAATAAATAAAAATAAAATCATACATCATCTATATCGATACAGACAGATTTTCTTCTTTCATAAAAATATAAGAATATTTATATCGTTTAATATTACCATTTATATACCGCCATAAAGGAGTTAGTGCTCAGTAATTATTACGCGACAGAATGTAGGCCTAGTCGAATTTATAATTTTAATTTTGGAAAAACAGTCAATTAGTAGAAGCACTGGACACGTAACAGAAAGGTCACGGGTTCGAAACTGCCTACCGGTTGATATTTGTGCGATGACCCTCAGCGAGTCGTTTATCCCCGATTGCTGCAGTAAATCCATCTCTAAAATGGGTAAACGTTTTATATCGTCTTCGACGGGTGATATGAATGTGCCTAAGGTATTGTGTCTGCGCTGAATAGCTGATTTTATAATCTGTTATATTCTGACTTCTGATGTGGTAAGTGCAGTTACAGAATATGACAGCTGCAGGTGACCTATTTTAATAATTACCATGGGCCACCATTTAGAAGAACTAGTTTACATTTTGCTGACAGGTCAGTTTCACCAGCCCTAATCTAAACAAAAGCTAATTGTTACTAGCATGCGAGGCTGTATAAATGTCACACTACGATCTCAACTCATCCAGTATTCTCTACCTGTCACTCGGATCAATTGACAGGTGACGTCAACAGTGGAACTTAGCGCATTTTTGACAGGCGTAATGAGTTCGATTAGTTAACAATTTGGTAGAATTGACCATATTCATGACAGGGGTAATAAATTTGGTTGGGTAACAAGTTAGCGCAGAACAAAACAACATTCATGTCACAAAGACAATAAGAGAGGCACAAGGGATAATACCAGAAATAATGCCATGAAAAGCAACGATTATATTCATTTAAACGTTGTTGACATTTGACAAGAACCTTATAACGAAATATAACAATGAGACAAAACCTTATAACAAAATAGAACAATGATACAAATCCTTATAACAAAAAAATAACAATGAGACTAAACCTTAAAACAAAATATAACAATGAGACTAAACCTTATAACAGAATATAACAATGATACGAAACCTTTTAACAAAATACAACAATGAGACAAAACCTCATAACAATATAAAACAATGAGACAAAACCTTATAACAAAATATAACAATGAGACAAAACCTTATAACAAAATATAACAATGATACAAAACCTTATAACAAAAAATAACAATGAGACTAAACCTTATAACAAAATATAACAATGAGACTAAACCTTATAACAGAATATAACAATGATACGAAACCTTTTCAACAAAATACAACAATGAGACTAAACCTCATAACAATATAAAACAATGAGACAAAACCTTATAACAAAATATAAAAGTGAGACAAAACCTTATAACAAAATATAACATAGATACAAAACCTTATAACAAAAAATAACAATGAGACTAAACCTTATAACAAAATACAACAATGCGACTATTTCATTACCAATTAACAACGCTCGAGGAAACACTTCATATTTTAGTTCAACCCCTACACATCTACCATCATAGTGCTATAAACACTATGCCCAACCAGATGCACAATGTACATGGGCGACCTAAGGTATAGTATATGACGGTGGGTACCTGAACAAATATGGCCTATATAACGGGACTGGCGCGCACCAGTCATGTCACGTTAGAAGCAATGCTCGGGAATAAGAGCAGATGTTTGATCTACCATATTCAATAAGAGATTTATGTTATCTTAGTGAATAAAAACTCTATTATAACATCTACATCTAGGGACGAACGATTCCCTTCAATATTAACAGATTTATTCATAATTAATACAAGTGATACCGTATAATAACCTACAGTAGATGGGTACACAGGAAACAATCATGCACTATATCAGTCAGGAGATGAGAGAGTTAGGCATGTCCCAATGTTTCATTCAGCTTACTCTACACATGATTATCGTAAAGGGGAAAGAGATTTTTACAGGAAGGGCCCATGATACCGTAGTTTTATGAAATGAAATGAATTTTATTTGTTAAAAGTGTGCTTATTAGCGGAGCTGTCAAACACACTTTACATGAAACAATAGCCTGATGGTCTAAGACTATAATGTAATTACTTAAATTACCGGTATATAAAATTAACATCTAACAGTATACAGGTAATACAGATCAATGTTAGATACAACTATGTACATTTACAGTGAGCATGAAATGGATAACAATGTTGAATTGTTGTTTTTTACTTGAATATACATTATTCTCATTGACTGAAAGTTAACAGAATGTCTGTAAATACATATATTCTAACAGGTGATAAATAACATAGAAGTACTAGTGACAGTATTAAATATACATTATAACGCAAAGGGGGACAATTCCAATAATTCAATGTAGTCTGGACCTGTATTAGTGGGAATCTCTAAATTTCTAACGGGCCTCACCTCCAGAAATAATAACACATTCCACATTTGTCTACATACATCAATCTGCCATGTAGATAAGGAGGAAGGTGACAAATTTAAAATGAAGAGTTAGAATGAACTATGTATCAAAAGATAGAGACAATCGTCTGATAAAACTGATAGCTAATAAATGTCATTATTATGACTTGCACATTGTGATTTAATGTACTGTATATTGTGCTTCCTTGTTCTGTATATTGTGTTCAGTTATTATTGTGTTTCATTATACTGCACATTGTCGCTCAATGTACTATACATTGTTATTCAATGCACTTTATATTGTATTTCAATGCAATATATGTTGTGTTTCATTGTACTGTATATTCTTATTTAATGTACTGTATATTGTATTTCACTGTATTGTATATTGTTAGTAAATGTACTGTATATTGTGTTTCGATACACTATATGTTGTTTTTCACTTAACTGTATATTCTTATTTAATGTACTGTATGTTGTGTTTTATTGCACTATACTGTTTCCAGTGAAACTCTTTTTTTCGCAAGGGGGATTATCCAACAAAATTCCCACATTACCTAGTATTCATGCGATTCAACAGAATCTTACTTACAGGTCACATGACAGCTTTATTATTCAGAAATAAGTAAACGATAGCGATATAAAATGATCGCATGACAATAATTTTGGTTGATTATACCGGGAGAAATCAACAATATGACATCCCTGGGGTTATTTGTTAAAAATAGAGACGCGTATCTGTTGTATTTTATAAATAAATGTGCGATTAAAGATCACCTATACTCATCGATGAAAATCAGGGTATATACCCCATCAGGGGTATAGGTTTTTTCCTGTGTATTTCTCTCCAACTATTTATGGAACCACATTGGCTATCCTAATTACCATCGCATGAAAATTAATGTTATATATAAATTTCTCAGAAAATGTGGATTCTTGTAACGGTGGTTTAAGCTTGAGTGAAACAGCAAGCTGAAAATTCAACTAGGATCTAATCTTCCTGTTCTCACTTTGGTTACAGGCCCCATGGGTGTAACTCAAACAGATCACTTGACCGTGACTTGAGGATGACAATGGGTGCTGGAGGCAATGTTACATAAGATGGCTATTGTGGATGTAAGTAGAATAATGGTGGGTACAGGCCGAGTAGAAATCAATCAGAAGCTATTCACAGGTGTCTTGCATCGTCACTCGCGTAAAGATTTATTGAGCTCCGAACAAAGCAGTAATTGTGGTTCCTCCGTACAAAAAGAACATTCTTCCTCTCAATAAAATCCTTTCATAAGACAAATAGTAGACAATAGTAGACATGTGGGTTGCTATGTTAGGTAATTTGTATAATACCTGAAGTGAACCTAACACCTTGTGGACTAACTAAGTACTGAGACAAGCTTACGTATACAAGTATACTAATAGACAATGAGATGTGGCTTGCCATGTTAGGTAATTTGTATAATACCTGAAGTGAACCTAACACCTTGTGGACTAACTAAGTATTGAGACAAGCTTATGTATACAAGTATACCATTGATTATCCCTGACACAGTATACCTGTATAAGAAAACTTGTGTCAAAACTTATATGTCAGTCGTACTGAATAAAACTGAATGAGGAATGGAAGGAAAACACCTTTTAAGGCTAACTTTAATTTAATTTCACGAGCTTTCAAATAGAAATATTATTTATGGCGTGATCAGAGTGATCGAGTGAAATGAAACAAAATTTTATGGATTTATAGTACCCTTTTAACCTTAGATGGCTGTCAGACACTTCACAGATTACGAAAACTATAGCTAACTAAATATAGAGTTTAAAAATCAGATAAGGTAAACATTGATGAAAGAAAATGAATGAAAGATATATAGTGAAACTTTAAAACAAATGACATTTCAATCCACTTTTCTATAAATCTTTTAGCATCGATTTTTGCATTGTTTTCTAACATGATGTTCATGGGGGTAGCCAATGTGGTTCTTTGAATAGTAGGAAAGAAATGCAACAGGTATTCATTAGTTTGCTATAATCATAAGCGGATTACGTGAGTGAAGACCATATTTGGCCCTTTCCAAAGATAGCGTATGTGGTTAAAACATAAAAACCAGTTAACCGCGTTTTGATTCTGGCGGGGAAACTACCGGAATGAAAACCACCGAGTTTGGGCGGACACTTGACCTCTGTCCATTCCTGCCACTACTGCCACCAAGTGCCAACTATGGACCTTTCAGATGTCACCCACTTCGGTAATCCTCCGATAGGTGATGATAGGATTATTTACAATTAGATGACATTGTTGGTTAAATAAAGATTTTATGAACCCGGTATATTTTGTCAGGTGTATGTAATACTTGACGTATACCTACTTGATATACGAAAGCATCCCGTGATTTGCATGACTATAATTTTATTTATTTATTATTATTTAAAGTGGCTGACATTTAGGCAATCTAAAATCTATGTACATGCCTGATGGCCACTAAAGGCAATTTGGTACGATATTTGAGCTTTTTCGTGCAATTTTTCATCAAACTGACCACTGATTGACCATCGACTGACCATCGATTGATCGGTGAGTGTCACTGAGTATTGGATGTGCTAACTGGATGCCCTAATTTGACGTGTCATTTCTACTAGCATCTAACGAGCATCGACCATAAAACTGCGATGGCAATAATTATGTCATTCGATTAAATATTAACGGTCACTTGACCAAACCTGAATCGCGAAATCCACCCAGATTTAAACAAATAATAATTAATTACCACATGACTCAGCTAATAAAATATCTAGATGCAAATTTTACTCATTGATAACTTGAAATCTTTTTTGTTGCGTGGTTTTCTTCTGTAAAAAGCTCAAAATCTGACAATAGAAATATAATCTGTACCACGTAACTTCTGTAATAAATTTTCTGGATGCAAAATGGTTTTCATGTGTAAAAACTGAAAAAGCTGACAAGGAACAATTTATTTATTCGTATCGACTAATGTGTCTACCACACCTCAAGCTGTCAATACTAAACACGTCTGGCAGATATTTATACCTCAGTCGCAGTAAATCTTGACAAATTACAAGTGTCTGCATTTGACTGATGTCTAACTATTTATCTACAGTTGTGAGTAATTTTCAACAGTCATTGGCTTCTTGATTTACTCCCAGAGTTACGAAAATATTCCTACAAGAAAAGTCATATTCCATCCATTACCTATTTGAACACCTTCAATTTGATGGACTATGTGACATAATCCACGATGTTTGAACAGTTGCGTTTGTATTCCTCTGCATTGTGGCACCGTGACAGGTAAGAAGTGACTGCGGATATCATGATAATGACCTTCGTGTTTATTAACAGCGACCGTTCAAGTGTGATATACCTGGCTGCTCAAAAACCTACACACGCTTCGCACATCTGAAGCGTCACAAGCAAGTTTTCGATCACATATCACCCGAGCCGTCAGATAATGCCAAAAATCTCATTAATAAGTCTGACTCTCCACATTCGGATGCCAACAAAGTAGAACAGACGGGGAAGAAACGTCGCAAGAATAGTATCAAGGTTTCATTTTGTGGTGACAATAATCAATAAATAATTATACTCAAATTACTGTGCTCACTATTGAAAAATTTTTGGAATGCATCGTTGATATTTTATTGTAAATATTTCTAGAGGTAGTTTCGTATTATTACTGTTGTTAAACTTTGTCACTTGAATGTTTTCTTGAGTCACTTAGTGTAATTTTATTGTAAATATTTTTAGAGGTAGTTTCGTATTAACATTGTTGTTAAACTTTGTCACTTGAATGTTTTCTTGAGTCACTTAGTGTGATTTTATTGTGACTATTTCTGGAGGTAATTTCGTATGAACATTGTTGTTAAATTTGTCACTTGAATGTTCTTCTTGAGTCACCTAGTGTGATTTTATTGTAAATATTTCTGGACATAGTTTCGTATTAATATTGTTTTTCTATTGTAAATATTCCTGGAGGTAGTTTCGTATTCATATTGTTTCTCTTGAATTACCTGGTGTTAGTTGATTGTAAATATTTCTGGAGGAAGTTTCGTATTAATATTCAGGCTTCCACTGTATTGTGTATAAGGTAAACTGTAAACTGACAACATCTTGTTTCCTGCAGTGCCCGGAACCTGGCTGCGGTCTTGTGTTCAACAAATACCGTAAATTGACGGCACATAAGGCACAGCATCCAAACTTTGTGTATCCCTGCATGTAAGTTAAAATGTTACGGGGGGCATACTTTTATGGCCGTATACACATGTTTAGAAATAATAGTGATTTTTAGGGTAGTCATCATTGTTTACTGTTGAAGCTTCTTATCGTGTAGTACTTTTGACATTTAACGGTCAGCTCAACGGTCAGCTCATACATCATGCAGACAAGTGGTCTGGTCAATATTAGCTTTTATATTACTGTTAAATGTCATAACTATCAATGCCTCCACCATCATCCACGTGCACCCTGAACCCTGTCTTCACCATCATCCACATTCACCCTGAACTCTGTCTACACCATCATCCATGTGCACCCTGAACCCTGTCTCCACCATCATCCATGTGCACCCTGAACCCTGTCTCCACCATCATCCATGTGCACCCTGAACCGTCTCCACCATCATCCATGTGCACCCCTAATTCTGTCTACATTGTAAGTACTCGCCAGGCGCTTTTGTTGTACTAACATCCTGTTTATCTAATGACCACCGGTCAGTGCTTGGTTCATGAATATGTACATAGTAGTAACCCATCAATTATAACTATAATTATAGCTGTGTTATGACAGTGAATCAACATTGTTTTTATCCAAGTGTTTCATCCAGGTGTGTGATGTTCATGCGCAGATGCAGTCACGATGGATGCAGCAAGGGCTTCCTATATATGTCCAAATTGCGCAAACACATGAAGATACACGAGGGTAATGTCCAGGACTCCAGATACACTAGAGTAATATCCAGATACACTAGAGTAATTTCCAGATATGCTAGAGTAATGTCCAGATACACTAGAGTAATATCCAGATACACTAGAGTAATATCCAGATACACTAGAGTAATATCCAGATATGCCTGAGTAATGTACAGATACACCAGGGTAATGTCCATGATATGCCAGGGTAATGTCCATGATACACATCTGGCACGCATCATGGTTATTAAGTTTGGTTTATTCTAAACGCTGAAGAATGTCAAGCCTTAATGTTGCAGAACACCCATCTACAACCACTCGTTATATAATAACCACTCTGATTATATAAAACCTGTCTCCAATATGATATTTCTTGATGTTCGTGTAATGGTAGTTCTATCCGTCTTCCTGTCAGGATATCCATGCAGTGGTTGTGGAGACGTGTTTGATACGTGGACACTCTACCGCCGGCACTACAGCTCCCAGCATAAAAATGGTAAGTGGTAAGATCCATCTTCAGTAAAGGTACATTGTGTACTTCTGTATTCAGTGAAGGTACATGGTGTAGTTCTGTATTCAGTGAAGGTACATGGTGTAGTTCTGTATTCAGTAAAGGTACATAGTGTAACTCTGTATTCAGTGAAAGTACATGGTGTAGTTCTGTATTCAGTGAAGGTACATAGTGTAGTTCTGTATTCAGTGAAGGTACATGGTGTAGTTCTGTATTCAGTAAAGGTACATGGTGTAGTTTTGTATTCAGTGAAGGTACATAGTGTAGTTCTGTATTCAGTGAAGGTACATGGTGTAGCTCTGTATACAGTGAAGGTACATGGTGTAGCTCTGTATTCAGTGAAGGTACATGGTGTAGTTCTGTATTCAGTAAAGGTACATAGTGTAGTTCTGTATACAGTGAAGGTACATAGTGTAGTTCTGTATTCAGTGAAGGTACATAGTGTAGCTCTGTATTCAGTAAAGGTACATGGTGTAGTTCTGTATTCAGTGAAGGTACATGGTGTAGTTCTGTATTCAGTGAAGGTACATAGTGTAGCTCTGTGTTCAGTGAAGGTACATGGTGTAGCTCTGTATTCAGTAAAGGTACATAGTGTAGCTCTGTATTCAGTGAAGATACATAGTGTAGCTCTCTATTCAGTGAAGGTACATAGTGTAGCTCTGTATTCAGTGAAGGTACATGGTGTAGTTCTGTATTCAGTGAAGGTACATGGTGTAGTTCTGTATTCAGTGAAGGTACATAGTGTAGTTCTGTATTCAGTGAAGGTACGTAGTGTAGCACTTGGACTTTTTTTCGAGCTTGAAATATTGAGATTTCTGTTGATTATCGTAATTTTCACGAGGTTATAACGACATTTATATATCTTTCTGTTTTTACGCGTTTGTCCTCTCCGTGTCCAGCGTTAACGTGCGGTCAGTGCGACCGGACGTTCTACCGACCGGCGGCCCTCGCGAAACACGTCCTCATCCACGCAGATCGCCGCGATCTGATCATGTGTCCGCGAGATGGATGCGATCGCGGGTACGCTGACCCCGGGTCACTCGCGCATCACGTGCGGTCGTACCACGACGGACGGCGGTTCGCGTGCGACGTACCGGGGTGTGCAAAGAAATTTGTGGCGAAGGTCAGCCAGCAGTACGACGACCTTTATCGCTAATTAAAGACGCGAATGATTTTTAAATGTAAATTATCTTATTTATATACCGCGGTTTATAGTCGTTCGTCGCGGCTTGCCGAATGACGGTTTACGTGAGGTGTATGGAGAAAAAGTGGCAGCTTTCCCCGTCCCACGCGCAGACGCCCTTCGCATCTCGCGTGTCGCCATAAATTAATTTTACTCGTATCAGTTGACCACAGCAAATCAGATAAATATCTTGCCCATGATGATGAGCTGAACGATCGTTTAGCTTAGAGTTTCTAGTAGTTCATAGGGAGGGTACCTACCCTACCATGAGAATTAGGTCTGGCAGGTAAACTTGGTTGTGGCTATTCACTAATTACATTACACGTCTGATACACACCTGTAATGTCTCGCACTGTACCTTAGACACCTGTAATGACTTGCACTATACCTTAGACACTTGTAATGACTTGCACTGTACCTATGACAGACACACCTGTAATGACTTGCACTATACCTTAGACACCTGTAATGACTTGCACTATACCTTAGACACTTGTAATGACTCGCACTGTACCTTAGACAGACACCTGTAATGACTTGCACTATGCCTTAGACAGACACCTATAATGACTTGCACTATACCTTAGATAGACACCTGTAATGACTTGCACTATACCTTAGACACCTGTAATGACTTGCACTGTACCTTAGACAGACACCTCTAATGTCTTGCACTATACCTTAGACACACACCTGTAATGACTTGCACTATACTTTAGACACACACCTGTAATGACTTGCAGTATACCTTAGACAGACACACCTGTAGTGGATGAATGGACACTTTGTGAGGTGTTTGATGGTAATAATTGTGATCGATACTAATGATGATAATTAATGGTTGACAGTGTAGCCTGCAAGCTCACAAACGCAGCCACGAAAAGCGTGATTCAGGCAAGACGTCACCGCGGGTTAGTAAATTAAGGATGGAAGTAGCTAACGATGTTTTTATGCTAACAGAAGAGGTAACCCATAAACCTAGAGTAATACTGGTACACGCTAACAAGAGAGGTAACCCACAAAATGGGAGTAAGACTGGTACATTCTAACAGAAGAGGTAACCCACACACTGAGAGTAATACTGGTACACGCGAACAAAAGAGGTAACCCACACACTGAGAGTAATACTGGTACACGCGAACAAAAGAGTAACCCACACACTGAGAGTAATACTGGTACACGCTAACTAGGGCGGTAACCCACACACTGAGAGTAATACTGGTACACGCTAACTAGGGCGGTAACCCACACACCGACAGTAATAACTGCACACGATTATTTGATTTGTTTTTAATTGTGCGATTTATCACTTTAGTAGTAAAATACTTCCATTTCATCAATAGATCGAGTATATTACCTCCCTTCCTCATAATCTTTACTGACAAATGCAATGCATATCAAATAAAGAACCTATCACTATTTACTTGGCTGTCAAGACTAGGTCAGTTTTCACTACGGTATTGACTATATTGCTTGCTTGTCCATTTCATCGTAAATAAAGCTACTCTATTTATTCTGATCACGACAGGCTTGTCATTATTTATATAACATCAGTGATGGGGAGACAACTGGGTAATTCCTGGTCTGTCATTACATACATCCCCATTTACTTGGTACTAGTGGTCAAGCGGCTGGGATCATGAATCCCGCTTTCGAAAGGTTTGAGAACCTTTTCTTTATAATACAGTTGGGTACAGTAATAGGGATCACTCAAGTTAGTTTCCAACTTACTACCTTACTCCCTCCCATCACTTTTACCGACGTCACTGAATAATACATATCATCATTATTAGTGTAACTCTTATTTGTAATAATCGCATTTTATTGTGTTTGGAAAAATTAACGCATTAACATAAGATATCGGTTAAACGTGTTCAAACCTAAGACCTCCTGTTTCTGTGTCTAGATGTTTTGTCGCTCAAGTCATACGAATATTTCTTATTGTTGCCCTCGGATTTTTCTAGAAACCCCGGACAAACGAGCATCGCAAGCGCTCGATGGTGACTCGTCTAACGGGCATTGACGCGAAGACGGCTCTTCCCCTACTTGAAGTCGCAACTGAGCAGGACATAGATATGGGTGGGGTGTCGGGATGTACGATTCTTATGGCTAATGAAGGGTCCAGTGGTAGAGTGACCAGTCAAGACGTAGCTGGTACTGAAGACGACGAAGTGTTCGCCGATTGTCCGTCGACCATTGTGACCGCCAGTCAAGTGTTCGACCATTCATGGAGCGCGGGAGATCATGATAAAGTCCAGTCGGACAGCAGTCCGGCTGTGTGTGGCATGGAGAGTACGGACATATCCGTGCGTCGTTCATCAACCTTGACACGTACGAGTGATGAGGTCGACAGCTCACTAAACGCGGCAGACGACTGTCTAGAAGCTCGAGAAGCTAATCGCTGCGTTGAAGCCATGAAAGGCTGCTGCATCGTTGCCGAGCGTGTCCAGATGAACTACGGTCCGTCTGATGGCAGAAACATGACGGATGACGAAATCGTCCCGTATAATAAACAGACGCGTGATTATAACGGCGCCAGTTGTTCAACGACGCGGTGCGCTGATGAGATCAGCACGAATCATGATTCAGCTGCCATCATGACCGATTTCGTCACGTCGTGATGGTGGTAATTCATGGTGAACTCTGGGTAATTCATGGTGAACTCTGGGTAATTCATGGTGAAATCTGGGTAATTCATGGTGAACTCTGGGTAATTCATGGTGAACTCTGGGGGTAATTCATGGTGAACTCTGGGGGTAATTCATGGTGAACTCTGGGGGTAATTCATGGTGAACTCTGGGGGTAATT
>WURV02223371.1:0-10332 GCA_011762755.2 Epimenia babai | reverse complement strand
TATGCTTTATCAGGTGCTTATGCGAAAGCTTGTGATCAATAAACCAGTTAGTCTATATAAAAGGTATTGCCCTTTATCTCTAGTTTCTTTTAACTAGACTAACACGGCTACCCACCCTTATACGTACTTGACCCACGTCTTTCCAGTGAACAAATGATCTCTTGCTACATCGTTACTGCCCTAGATTTAATCATGTCAGCATTCACTTGATAACAGGTTCAACTTGCGAATTTGAACCAGTAGTAAGGAGTTTAGAAACGTTGGAATATTTTATAGAGTTTTTTATAGTCTTTATAGTCAGTATAGCCATATCTTGGAATATCGAGCCGTTATCATTATTGTTTTTATACCTCCCCAATTCAGCTGCATTGTGGATGAAGGGCCTTGTTGCTCATTGTTATCATTGCCAATGACACCTTTTATCTTATAAAAACAACCATGTTGTTACTAATAAAGACTGGCCTGAGCAGAAATGAAAGACTTGAAATAATAAGACTGATTTAGTCGATTTTAATCAACCTTGGGCGATAACTGCTAACTGCTGCTCTTCAACATGTCGCCTGATCCGTCTGCTTGCAGGAGGTGCAGGAAGCCATGATATTCGAGAACCGATACACAAACTACACGATGGAGGTAACAACACACAGAACTAGATGGTTGTTAACCATAATGTGTATAACTTCATGTTTGTTAACTACACATAACTGGATTATTAACCACGCACATAATTCATTAACCATACCCATAACTTGATTAATTACCACACACATAATTTATTAACCATTTATGAACGAAATGCATAATTCGGTTGTTATGAACCAACCGCATAACTCGATTTTTGTGAACCAAACGCATAACTCGACTGTTATGAACCAAACGCATAACTCGACTGTTATGAACCAAACGCATAACTCGACTGTTATGAACCAAAAGCATAACTCGACTGTTATGAACCAAACGCATAACTCGACTGTTATGAACCAAACGCATAACTCGACTGTTATGAAGCAAACACATAACTCGACTTTTATGAACCAAACACATAATTCGGTTGCCAGACGATGCGGGTCGGATGGGAGCAGCTGCTCACGGCGATCGCTCGATCCATCAACGAGGTCGACAACCAAATCTTGACTCGCGACTCGAAGGGCATCAGCGAGGAACAGATGAGCGAGTTCCGCATGTCATTCAACCACTTTGACCGTAACAACACGCGGCGCCTCGAGCCCAAGGAGTTCAGGGCGTGTCTCGTGAGTCTGGGCTACAACATCCGCGATGACCAGCAGGTGAGACACTATCGACCTACTGACGTTTACAAGACAAACTGGAATAGCCTCATTTACAAGGGGTGGGGAGATAACGCGGTTGACCTTCGGCTGACTCTCGTGTGTTTATGCCACTGGTTTCAACCGCCTACGGACAGCTTACATATATCAACATGATGTTAATGGAGGGAGCCAATGTGGTTCTTTGAATCATTGTAGAGAATTGTCTAGAAAAATACCTATACCTCTGATGGGCCTTGAAGCTCGCCACTCTAGCTCAGTTGGTGGAGCATGAGACCTATTAATTGGGTTCGAGTCACATGAGAGGTATGGGTTTTGTTCTGGGCATGTCTCTCTCTTGCTTATGTTGGACACTCAACTTAGTCTGTCAGAGGTCGTGGTTATTTACGATGGGAAGGTGAGATAGCGGAGAAGTAAACGCCATAGAGTCCATTCAAAGAGCATTTGAAACACGGTCGTGTGAGATGGAAGAAGCTCTGGCAAAACACACTTCGAGGGCTAGCTACCCAAAAAAACCAGTAACTAACATGCAGGTTTTTTAGCATTGAGGGTTGCCATGGCGACGATTGCATATGATGTATATTACACGCTTATCCACCCGCGTTGCGCCAGGGTGAGGCGGACTTCCAGCGTATCCTGCACATGGTCGACCCGAACCGCCAGGGCTACGTGACGTTCGATTCGTTCCTCGCGTTTATGACCCTCGAGACGGCCGACACGGACACGGCCGAGCAGGTCATGCAGTCATTTAAGATCCTCGCCGGCGACCGCGTATGTACCCCGGTTACGATTTATCGTGCCCTATCCAATATAACTATACCCGTGGATGTTGATAGGCTATTGTGATACGCATCATCACGCTGTACACTGGTGTACAACGTGATGGCACCAGTGTACAGCGTCATGAAATAATCGGTGTTCAGATCTATACAGTTCTCGAGTCAAATATTCGGTATACATCTAATTTTGTATATTCATATCCACTGTTTCTTTATTCAGCAATATGCGCTGTTTATATTTATAAAGGTCTGATTGTAAAAATAAAGGACAAAAATGTCCTTTGCGTGATTTTACTGAAAATCGTAGAATTAATTGAATCTTCAGTGTCCGGTCGATTTAAGGTTACGGTTAATTTACACTGGCATCTCGATAACTTACGGTCGATTGATGCTGGCGATGCGTTTCAGCCGTACATTACGGCCGACATCCTGCGGAACGAGCTGCCACCGGACCAGGCCGAGTACTGCATTCAGCGAATGGCGCCGTACGCCGCGAAGGACGCCCCGCCGGGCGCGCTCGACTACACGTCATTCTCCACGGCGCTATACGGCGAGAGTGACCTCTAATACGCGGGGTGAGGCCGCGCGGCCTGGCGGCGGTGACCGTTCCCGTAGAAGCGGCGGGTAACGACTCGGTAACGTAGGCGGTGACATCGTTTCAGCTCTCTCCCACCCTCGCGAGAATCACTGCGAGTAAATGCATGCTTCCAACGCGGTGTTCATCGCATGATCCTCTACCTACAATATACTACGGCGGGTCGCCTCCCCGCGCCATCTCTCTCCTGGCATCTGAAGCGTATCGCCCCGCCCCCTGCGATAGTTCTACCGCGTGAAAATCTAGAATTTTATTGTTTTCCTTTCATTCAACTTACGCAGACTACATATTTCGTCTCTTCCCGTGAAAATTCTCCCTACTTACCTCCCCCTTTTCGGTGACCTCGACACCTATCGCAATCTCGCTTTAACCCGACCAGTATTACCTCGAACAACGTTTCGTATAAACGCGTAGCCACCGCTCTCTAACGGTTACCGTGTGTTTAATACCGAAGAAACGCCCCGCTGTCTGAACCCCGCCGTCTGAACCCCGCCGTCTGAACCCCGCCGTTGGGTGCGGCACCGCAGCGAGGCCAGCTTGCCTCCAGCCGCCCCGCGTACTACCTGTACATATTACCAGTACCTGTCTTAGATTGCTTTTTATTTTTTACCTCCACCGATACATGAACGTAATATGGTTTACGGGAATTTCTTATTACCGCGTGTCTACATAGAACCGTACTTTCCTGTGTTAAATCGTCGTTTTGATTGCGCTTATTAATGATTCATGTCTTATTTTCGTCTATAACGAGCTTGTTGAATCTACCTTATCCCCCCCCCTGTGCACCGCGCCGCATGATTTCTACGGCATACTAGCTTGCGTAACAGCGAAACGAAAAACAATCGCTCAACGCTCATTAAAAAGCAAATGCGAGCGGGCTGGTCATGCCCCCCCCCCCCCCATATGATTGACCGAAAAATATAAATATGATGGTGCGGGCAGTTTAACCGTATTACCAAATTAACGCCATGTGGTGTAAGCGTGCATATGCTTGTGTCCAGTTTTATAATAATCGGAGTAGCTTCGTCTGCGTTATGTAGTGGGTTATTGAATTATTGAAATTGAGTTTCTTCCGAATCAGACAAGCGTTATTGTATAGAATTTTGTGACTTGACTTTCAATAACTACAACAGAATGCTACTTGTGGACAGACTATAACGGTTGATTAGCTATTTTAACCATGCACGATTGCGATAGCATATCGGGCCGCTTTTTTGGCCCTAATATTTTCCTCGTTTTCTATTGCTTGTCAAATCAATGATGTAATTACTGCTCGAATTTCGGCCACTGACGGCAATATTCGTAATACGCGTCAAGGACGATTTTGATAATTCTCAATTTAACCGCAAAGTGCAGAAATCGTATAAAATTTTGATGTAATTTCGTATTTCGTAGTCACTTAACCGTTCCACTTTCTATGCCGCGTTAGTGTAATAAACACTATAAAGTCACACTAGTATCGAGGGTAACACTAGCGACGATTTAGCGTTAACACATGACCCTACAAAGCATAGTGTTTTAGTGTAAATGCGAGAGCCTCTCATCAATAGATAAGTCTCAATGTGATGGACTTACCTGGATTGTTTAGTCCATTTTCTTTCTGCGACTTGAAAAATCCAATCCTCGCTCCATTATTGCATGGTTTATTTTTATTCGAACCGCAATTTTTGTCACGTAATCATGGGATTTTTTATAAAACCTGTAAACTTTTTTAGTCTAATACTACGCGATAATGGTACCATATCAGTGACGATAATTACGAAATCTGAATAGAATTACTAGAGATTTTTATTTGTCAAATTACGCAGGAAGTATAGCCCATGAAATTTTCCCCCGTTTTACCGCGAATATTTCTCTGCTCAATCAAAAGGAACTTTTCTATTGCATGGATGTATTTTTGTAACGGCAATTTGTAACATAATGTTGTGTGTGACTGGGCAGTTTGTTTCTAGTAGCCTCGTTTGTGTTGATCGTTGACCAGTAGTTAATAGGAGTGTGAGAACGTCTATTTGTACCAGAGACGCGTTCGATGAGTTATACGGTCACCTTGTGATGATTTATCTCGCACGCGATTCCTACAACCTTCTAATCTAACATCCATGCATGACATACTCGCGTGCCGAGGGCAAATTAAATGTCATTCATTCCGTACTACAGCAATCGAGGCCCATCTATGATTTTTATGAAAAATATGTTCTTGAAGTGTAAAATTTCCTGCTCGGAATTGCAGGAGAGAAATATGCGAGAAACGTTCCCGTCCGCGTATTTCTCGTCTGCTATTTATGAAAAACCTCGTTTGCCTACTTTCCTCGTCTGCTATTTATGAAAACCCCCATCTGCATATTTCTCGTCGTCTATTTATGAAACCCCCTTCTGCATATTCCTCATCTACTATTTAAGAAAACATTATCCCCCTGGTTATGTTGCTAGGAATTGGATAGACATTAATAATGCCGCCTTCATGATTTTAATTATAAACCGTAGAAGTACTTAAATGTAAAGGTTGAATTATTAATTAATTGGGTAAATATTGAGGTTTAATTGACGGCGTATATCAGGCGTGGGTAATATAACGATCGCTTGTCCCCCCCACCCTGCACCCTTCCGCTACATGATTGTTACACATCTAGACGATGGTTTGATTAATTGACCCATTCTGACAGAATCAGTCAGATCCTCCGATGGTTCTGGCCTTGATCAAAATACAGCGTGGATCGGACCGTCGTAACGACGCAGATTTTTTTTAGTAATTCGAGAAATCGACAGAAACAAATACGAGATTTCCTAAACCGGGTCGTCCCATCGGTTACAGCTTTTACTTCAAGGCCATCATTTTTTTAAATAGCTGAGCAGTACGTCAATATAAAAATGACCATATATTATACAGTAGATATAACGCCAGCAGGGCTCGATTTTGACGGATTTATGGGATTGATAATTACATAAACCGTCGCTTGTTCGTGTACTAATAATTTTGTGCGGATTTTGATGTTTTAAAATGCAACCAACGTGCGACATTCATATCGACACCCTCCAAGAAATTGTTTCGATAAAGACAGAAGGGTGCAATTGATCAAACCAATAATGGGAAACGTGACTAAATACAATGCAACACAACCGGCCGCGCGAGTTGACGGTATGAAGGAGTGTTCGATACCAACTGACCGGTCCAACAGCCCGTAGTGTTAGGTACGTAGTAAACAATACCATGCTGTAATATATCTTACCACGGTATATTATTAAACTTATGTTTACACCCGACACTGCGTGTTTTCTTTCATGCTATAAATTTTCGTTTCAGACACCATGCCCATATGTAGACATAAAAAGTGCATAAATTGGATAAAGACGACTTTTACATCGATGTTATATTATTTATATTTCCGAGTTCAGATTATAAGTACACAGGACACGTAACAAACAATAACAGAGTATCAAATTATGTGATATAGTCACTGAATTAGTGAACATTCATTATTGAGTTAACGCGCTTCGTATATATATATATATACGCGCTTCGTATATATATATATACGCGCTTCGTATATACGCGCACCTGGGCAGCTTTCACAACCCAAAACCATTAAATGCGAATTCGTAATTTTATAATTAATTTGTATTAGCATTTTTTTACAATAACTAAGGACCATGATTACGCCTTAGCTAACTCCAGCGCGTGGTAGAGAACTCGTTTATTTTCTTAAGCCAGGTATCAGCTTCTTCCCACCCTGAAAACAGAACATAAACGTATGACCGAATGTTATCCCTACCTGTGCGTGTTGAAATACGTCTAGATAAGGCTCGCGCGTGTTCAAATACACCGGAATGCGACTTTAAATTAAATACACCTAGATGTGACACATGGATGCCCGAATGCACCGAAGATGCCCAAATACACGCAAGACCATGACTCACCCTGGAGGACGCCACTTGAGCCCTCAGGTTGTCGATCTCTTCCTTCTGTTCAGCGAGTTTGTCGTTCATCCCAGCCAGGTGTTCACTCATCATACTTAGTTGACCCTCGTAGCTCTTGGACGTCGTGTGTAGCTCATCCTGCGTGCGTGTCGTAACTTCGATTGTTTTACGCACCACGAAGAAAAAATTCCAGGCGAAGAGCGACGCTCTTTTCGAGTTTAATGGAATTTATTCATGAATGTGTTAGGCTTACGGAATGAAATTGTTCATGTAAAACATGGAAAATCTATACCAAAGACAAGATTTATTGATACTGGATTGTTAAAATAACGTAAACAATGTACAAAGATGATGCGACACATGACACTGCATGACATGATGTAATACATGAGACTACGATGCGACACATGACACTGCATGACACGATGTAATACATGAGACTACGATGCGACGCATGACACTGCATGACACGATGTAATACATGAGACTACGATGCGACGCATGACACTGCGTGACACGATGTAATACATGAGACTACGATGCGACGCATGACACTGCGTGACATGATGCTCGAAACACGACAAAAATATACGCGTAATTTCAAATATTACCGAATTACAGTAAAATCGCCGCAGTTAGAATACCAGCTACGGCGGGAATCACTAGAGAGTCTTATAGACTAGTGCACCGATCTCACCGTTACACTAACTACCCCCTCCCCAAACTGGATGAGGCGACGCGAACACTCACGTTAAGTTGGGAAAGCGAACTGCATGCGGCCTTCATGTCTTCCTCGGCCTTCTGCGTGTGGCGCTCGGACAGCCTGAGACGTTTGTGCAGCGCCCTCACCTGTGACGGCGACAGACGGACGCATTTATTGACATTCGCGTAACACGAGTATTCAGTACCGCGAATACTGCCACGCCCATTTTTATTACATGCTCAGTGTCTCCGTATGAGGGTAAAAAAGGTATAGTACAAGATAGATATAAAACGCAAGGAAGAGCCAAGGTTCTCAGATGGGGTTTACAGCATCTATTCAGCACAAATACAATAACTTACCACTCGTAAATCACCCGTCGAAGGGTGATATCGAGCATCTACCCGTTTTGTAAAGGGGTTCTGGGTGCTTAGCCACGTTGGTCTAATTGACAATAACGTACGAGATAAAGGATTGAAATTTGATCGATTTTCAGTTACTAACACAGTATTTAACAAATGGCTATCAATGGCACGTTACAAATTTATGGAAAATATGGCTCGCTAAACATACACGTTAAAAATCAGATAAGGCAGAAATTATGAATCAAAAATAAAGGCAGCGCCTTTTATGTAGAAAAGCAGTTTTACTGGTAACAAGCTTTTGTATATAGAGAACACTTGATCGCCGACCAAATCTATATAAAACGTGTTGCCCAAAGTCTCAAACGTTAAATTTAAAGTGGGGGGGTACCATAAATATATTCATAGTGTGAAATATATAAAGATGTCTTACTGCGAACTTCTGTATATCTCGTTTAATAAAAGACCTCTGCGTGGAAGTTGACGGCTTTACTGTCGGCCATCTGGAGCTGGACGGCGAGTTCGTTGATCCGACTGGTGAAGTGAGATTTGATGAGTGCTTCGTGACCATCAGCGTCGCCCCTCACCGCCCCGATCTCTTCTACCACACCCAGCTGCCACGACACGCACGTCGGCGGCGACATTACCCGGCAGAGCAGACGACATAGTGTAGAATAAGTTTTATATATTTTAATCCTCGTGACGTACACCGCACTTCAAAGCCACCTGCGCAGCTTGCCAAATGATGGTTCACAACATGTCGGGGAATGCAGCTCTAATACACATGCCAGCAATCCCCTCACGAATTTTATGTATGTATATATACACTTGAAATATATATAAAGCTTAAATCTACTTGTAATGAGCACATGCTAAGGGGCAGTACTTGTTGCCATACAGAATTTATCAATACACAGAAGAAACCATATCAGGTTCGTAGGCTCACACAATACAGCAATGATACAGCAAACGTTAAAAGAAAATACAGTAGTCTATGTGAAAAGTAGGTATACAAAATATGAACATACACTTATTAATAAATTGCAATTAATTTTCAACTATAATTCATATGATGCATCGCCGATATACAAACATACAAATGACACATAATAAGTCAACAGCAACAAAGAAATCAAAAAACCAACTACCATACGAAATATAACTATATACATATAAAAATCACCCAGATAGCATTTCCCTGATCGCGAGAACTGGTATAGAGAACTATAAATAAAGAACTATAAATCGGAGGGGTATTGCAGAATGGCACAAAGGTCATTCACAGTCCGCGCTGACGCTACCGCATTTATCAACAATACCTGACTTTGTCAATTAACATAATAATTATTTTATCAATGACATTATATTAAACATATAAATTGTTGAAAACCTCAGTTAAGTACTTGCCTAAAAAACATACATATTGATATTGTAAATGAAAAATTCGAGAATACACATGTATAATTATAAAAGATGAATATACTTATGCATTTACTAATTTATGTACAAAGGAAAAGATTACAATAGTAGAAAATAAAGAGAGTAAAAGCAACAACTCATGACGACGAGGTAAATGCGGCAGCGCCAGTGGTTCCTCATCCTACCTGCAATACCCCTCCTTCCACAGGTGTTAGTGCAATGACAAAAGTACATTGTCATTGCACCAACACCGAACCACTTGCGCAAATATAATAAAGGAAAAAAATAAAAATACGAACCATAAAAAATTTCAAATGTCAGTAAACAGTCACGTGGGAGAAAGCAATTTATACATATACCATTTCACATATTGAGTTTAAGAATAAAGTGAATAGAGAGAGAAACAAATTCGTTCATCAATAAAACATCAAAGGACTATAGATAAAAAATGATTAAAGAGTAGGAATTGGGATCTTACTCTCCAATAAAGATTGCCTCAGTTTGAAACATCGTGAAATGAACTTGCTAAGTCGATTGCAGTTTGATGCAAGTCTGTAAATAATCTACACAGTTTAACTCTGGACGGCCAATGTGTTTAATATTTACTTAAAAGGTTACATCGAAGTTCACGATAAGCAGGACAGACAAGAACAAAGTGATATTCATCTTTAGTTTCTCCCATGGAACAAAGTCGACACTTTCGTTTATCAGCGCCGATGCCGCTGTACCGACCGGACTCTACCTCCAGACCGTGGGAGGATGTACGAAGTCGCGTCAGGCACACGAGCCAGCGGTCGACAAACACCTCTTCGAGATATTTTTCCGGGTTCAGTTTTTATTAATTTATATAGACTCAGTTTCTTGCACTCGTCAACGTCAGCTAACCAGAGTTGAATAAACTGATCACGTATTCGCGATATTACATCAGATATAGATATATCGGCAAAACCACTAACCCAAACGTGGCTGAATCCTAAATTATCTAAAATATTCTTTTACATTATACAACCAATTTGATTTGAATGTGCCGGGATTAGTATTTTCATTTATAATTATTGATCATAAGACTAAAAACAGTGGAGAGTAATCGATGAGGGGTTGATGCCAATCTTTCTCATAGATGGATAGCTCGATCATGGCAGAGGGTTTTTAATTGCATAAAGCCTGTTTCGCCATATACAGTACAGTTCGAAGTAGAGCGCTTAACATTTAAGATTTGCTTTAGAATTTTTAATTGGAAAAGTTCTAATCTCTCGATATTATTAAATCCCCATAT
>WURV02223360.1:0-10332 GCA_011762755.2 Epimenia babai | reverse complement strand
TGAAGTCATAACTAGTGTGCTACATAGACCATAAGCTGGTTCAATAATCAGGTCCTGGCCTCTCTTGTGCGCTGCCTGGAGGCCACAGTTAAAGACCATAGGGCGTAAAATAACTGGCCAAATGCGCCGCCAATTTGTCGATAATGTGGCCCATGACCTCGTTTATTATAGATGTCACATCCGGCCTTTGTATCCATTAATAGATAAACATAACTGGGCCGATATATGGAACTAGGTCGATATCTGGAACTAGGTCGATATATGAAACTAGGTCGATATATGAAACTAGGCCAATATATGGAACTAGGTCGATATATAGAACTAGGCCAATATATGGAACTAGGTCGATATATAGAACTAGGCCAATATATGGAACTAGGTCGATATATGGAACTAGGCCAATATCTGGGAATAGGTCGATATATGGAACTAGGTCGATATATGGAACTAGGTCGATATATGGAACTAGGTCGATATATGGAACTAGGTCGATATATGGAACTGGTCGATATGTGGCCAAATAAATTCTCTTTTTAAAAAACAACTGCCATAAATTTCGCTAAAATGTCCGAGGACGCACCTAGCTGTAAGTGCGTATCGATCGTAACTGATATCTTTCGATATAGTTTCGGTCATTGCCGCGATCTTTCTCGAAGTGGCCCTGAGTAAAAAATGTTTCACGCTCGCCGACGTACGAAAAGGCACAATAAACAACGGCGTGAACGCGACGCACTTGATTTGGCAAAGCACCAAAGATCTCGCGCAAGATAAATGCCGTCGCGTCGATCTCAACTCAGCGTCAGATATAACTAGCGTAAGAGAAAAATTACGACGTACATTCACTGATTGCGAACAATTTACGATAATTCGTACAAATTATTTCCTATAGTTCATAGTTCATCGCATGTTATTCAGGAAAAAAATTAATTTTTTGAAGGATTAAAGAAACTGGTATAAAAAACAAAGAGTGAAGGTAACCCCTTATTGATGGATCGAGGTCACAATGACCTCGTATACAGGTATACTTCATCTGGTGTAGTTAATTAGGTGTTACCTTTGCATTTCGTTTCGCGCGATCACGCGGAATGGCTAAGACGGCGACCCAAATTTCTAGGTAGAATATATTTGCGCGTTAATACGCGAAATACGGCTACACGGACAGATCGAGGAATGAGGATGACGGGCGGTTTATTGGACGCGTCGTTGCGTGAATATTAAATTAATTTTGAGCGAATATTAGTCGATATTATCTTAATTAGAACGGTTGAAAATAATCGCGCTATTCACGAAGGAATGTTGTAACCATCGCAGACTTGTTGAACGAATAGCGTTCGCATGTCATAGATAAAATAGGAGCGAATTTACACGGGAACGACAGGTCGGGAAGATTTGTGTGAACTGAACGAAAGGATCTTTATAATGATGTGGACAGAGTTACTCTCGTGCCACTGTCATTCAGATAGGTCAGCTATGGTGATGAACTTAGGCCAGGACTATTGAGTTGTATTCAGTTTGGCCCTGGAGGCCAGTCGAATCGATACTGGTATAGGCCAAGATATCGCTCCCATGGCTAGTTCAATAAATAATGGGGTAAATCAAGGTATAGCCTTAAAAGCCAGTACATTAAATAATGCTTAAGGCTACAGTCCGGCCTTGAAATATGGTTAAATAAATTGAGGTGTAGTTTTTCGATGTACGAAACTTGGCCAAATAAGTTCTGTTTGTGCATAGTGTCAATATATGAAGTAACAATAATGGCCGACATTTAGCTCCACATGAAACTGGACTAATGTTGGTGTAATTACAGTTTTGGCTTTCTCATCTCTCACATGTCGTATTTAAGAAAACAGAAATACAATACGATGAAATTATCGCTGTCCTGTACTTCTGGGACACTCAGAAAGATAGGTGGTAATTGCGAGTGAATCGATAGAGCACTAAATCAGTTATGCGTAGGTCTTAGGTTCACACCGATGCCACCGGAGGTTCCCCTAACTTTGTGAACCCCTGTGAACACTGTGAACCCCTCTGGAGACTGTGAAAGTGGCCATAAAAGAAGACCCCGTTGTGTTCACAGAGACCGAAAACTTCCTATGTCCCCTGGCAAATGGAAAATTTGCTGAAAATAGCGGTTAGAAAATAGAAAGAAAACATGGAAATAAGTCCAATAATGCGATCATCACAAAAATGTGATATATGTGACGAGGATGTGATATTACTTCAATGAATGTGCCGAAAAGGACAACCAAAACTTTGACTTCAGATGAGATGTCGGGTTTTCGCAGAAATTATTATTAAAACCGAACGAGAAATAATGAAATTTTAGCTTTTACAAAAAGAAAACGAAATTTGTTGGATATCGCCCCGAAAATAGAGGTCAACTTTATACTGCTGGATAGACGAAATTTAATGCGCGCTATAGCAGAGGTTGCAGAAGTCGCGAGGGTTAATCATGCGCAATTTCCTGCGCTGGGTGGTTAAACGGCATGTAGCATTCGTTAAGCCGCTGTAAATACCGTATATACCTGATATTACGTCAAGTCGCTAGCACAGCTGCGAAACAAAGCATGGTGATTGATCATGAAGGGTTGCTTAGGGTCGAATTCGTCTTAAGAAAAGTTCTTAAAGTCAATTAACTGACTGTATGATAGGGGCATCAGACGATCGTCTCAAACGATGGACAGTAAATTATCGTACGTTGTATAAGGATAAGGTTTTACGCCGCAACTCGGCCGAGAGATCTGTTTAGATACGCGAATCTGTTACACAACACACTTAACATACAATCAAACTCGTTTCAGTTGAGAGGGTTTGATGCTAATTAGCAAATGAATGACAATTACTGGCTACACTCGCCCCAGCCCCAGTAAACGCCGCAGAATTTCGTCACGTGTAGGAACCTACGCTGACAAACGCTGCCTAAACCTACCTGAGCGCATCGCATTTTTTTTGTCATTCATAATAACCCGTATTTTCCCGGCAACCAGAAACAGATCCAAACAGATCTCTAAAGACAGAACGTAAGCCGGCTAAACAAGCTACTAGAGGAACGTCAATGTCCCGTCTAATCGCTGGGGTATCGATCACGAGACCTTACCGATCGCGAATGATCGGATCGAACGATTGTCGTAGAACGTAATTCCTACCAGATACGCGACGTAGCTTCATTGAATCACACGTGAGCGGGGAAAGATGATGAAAGCCCGACGTCCCGCTGACTTCACGGGGTCTTCTCCTTCTTGCGGAAGCTCAATAGCGCGTACTTCTTCTTCTTCGGTTTACGCCGATCCGCGGCGACATCCGCGCCGCGATCCGCGTCGTTGCCCTGGGAGAACGTGTTGCTCCTGACGACGTCGCCGCCGCTGCCGCCGAGGTCGTCCGCCGACCCGGCTGCGTCGCAGTTCAGATCCGACATCGTCGCCGAGCGACGCGGCATGACTTTGTGAGACACGCCGTTGTTGGCGGCGGCGGCGGTGTGGCGGTTCTCGTCGCTCTTCGTAAGCGGTTCGGGGGCGCTCGATGTGGAATGGATCGTGTAGGTGTCCGGCTGGGGGTGGGGCGAGTTGTCATTTACCCCGTTTTGGTGCCTGGAAACGCCGTCATGCCAGTCAAGGTTATTCCGGAAAAATAATAAATGGAGTGTCGCGTTCCGCAGAGTTGACAGTGAGTACAATTAGAGAGGCATTGTGCGTTATTTACATAAAAACATATACAGTGAGACCGGCGGTAAAACGGTCGCTTAAGACAGGTGGTCGCTTAATACAGTGAGTGTACTAATATACCGAAAACGTTCGGGACCGCCGAAAAGCGGTCGCTTAAGACGAGTGGTCGTTAGAGCAGGTTTCACTGTACAATTTTTTTTTCGACGACCTGCTACAAACTCAAAATGCAAAGAATATAAATGATATGAGTATCATTAGAAAGGCCCGCTATTTCTCTTTAAAATAAGCTATGAAAAATTAAAATCAATCAACATTTGTCAGAGATATTGATATTTCGATATTTTCCTGAGACAGGTCAAAATATTTATTGCTTTTAATTTTTCATTGCTTATTATAAAGAGAAATAGCAGGCCTTTCTAATAACACCCATATCATGTATATTCGTAACATTTTGCGTTTTTAGTCGTCAAAAAAATTGCATTTTTGCGACGCTCTGTATATGTTTAGATACACTGAAGGGCGAGTAACTGAACATGAATTTACAATACGTGATATTAGGATGAATTTTGTCGAAGACGACTGAAGACAGGGATGAGGTTTCTGTGGTCCATGAGATAAATTTGGCCCATTTCTTGCGATAGTTCAGCCCAAAGTGTACCATGCTCACTCTAAATGTACATAGTTGTATCTAACATAGATCTGTATTACCTGTATACTGTTAGATGTTAATATTCTATAATTTAAGTCATTACATTATGGTCATAGACATCAGGCTATTGTTTCATGTAAAGTGTGTTTGACAGCTCTGCTGATAAGTACACTTTAAACAAATAAATTTCATTTCATTTCAATTTCATTTCTAATAACTAATATGACGTCTCAACGTGACTGTGAGGAGTGTCACTGACTGGTGAGACGTACGGCCCAAACCCCGGCGCTCACAAACGAAGAGGGTCGTGGATTACGTAATTTATCGGTACGATCGCGTGGGATTAGGGGGAGGTAGGGGTGGCGCGACTGCCTCAAGTACCAGCACTTACATACTGGAGTCATCTAGGTCGAACTTGACCGGACTGGTGGGCGATGACGTGTCCGACGCCGATGACAGGTTCGTGTACTGCGACGCCGACCGCTTGACCGATGTCCAAGAGCCGCCGTAGCTGTTGCCCGTCTCAACCGAGCCATGGTGATGGCCTATTGACTTCACTGAAACATTTCCCGAACCGTTTACCGGGGCCCGTAACTATGCCTCCATTCCCCACTTTCACCATCCATTCATTTATTCCCTTCATTAATTCGTTATTCCATTCACTTATTTATGCATTTATTCATCCATTCTTCCGGTCATACATTCATTTGTCCATTCATTCGTCTAGTCATTCATTTATATATTACCGATGGAATAGATTTGATAAGACAAACAATCGTCAAGTGGAACTAAAATCTGTACTGATGATATGAACAACTCACCATTGGCGCAGTCAATTACAGCGACTCCTCGATTATCTACCACCCTGGTGGGCAACCAAATCTTTGGCAGACAGCCAAACTGTCCATTTACAGCGTTTACAGTGACTCTTCGATTATCTACCACCCTGGTGGGCAACCAAATCTTTGGCAGACAGCCAATCTGGCCGTTTACACCAACTCCTCGATTATCTACCACCCTGGTGGGCAAACAAATCCTTGGCAGACAGCCAAACTGGCCATTTACCGTGACTCCTCGATTATGTACCACTCTGGTGGGCAACCGAATCTTTGGCAGACAGCCAATGTGGACATTTACTGCAACTCGTCGATTATCTACCATCCTGGTGGGCAACCAAATTTTTGGCTGACATTCACGGTACAACGGTGATAACTAAAGCAACGTACGTGAGGGTAGGGGAGCGAGGTCGTCATCGATGCTGTCTAGACTGGGCATGGATTTGATGGGGCCCGTCGCGCCTGACATACCGGAGTCTACAACAAAACATATCATAAAAATGAGATATTTTTGCAAAAAATCGTCTTTAACAGCTTCGCATTGACTCGAGATTGTGGGAGAAATCGTTAAAATAGTAAATGATCGTCATCATTTTCTGTGCCCTCGGTCCGTGAGAGAGCAGTGAGGGCAGCGTTTGGAGACTGATTCGAACGCCGGTCGAACCTGCGGCATTTTTCAGGCAAAAGGGACTTTAAATCAACTCCTTTTCCCTGTAGGTCTGGGGAGCCCATGCAGTGTGGTTATGTAAAGGGCACACTTCCTTCTAAATTAAACTAAATTAGGCATTTCTATCCTGCACCTTAAAGCCGCTTGCGCAGCTTGGAAAATGACGATTGACAAAGACTAACAGGGGATGGCAGCTGTATAAGATGCGTGAGTGACTTTGTAAATAACTCGCAAATTTACTTTCCCAGTTGCCACAAAGAAATTTCACCAGTATTTATTTATGGCTAAGTCAACCCTGAGCAATCAGGATAGAGCACCTTGCCCCCGAGGTCACAACAGGAAACACACGATGACATTGCTCAGATTCAAACTGTCCACCTTCTGGTTCGGGGGCTGCCGCTCTATCACTGAGCTATCCCGTTCCCCCTTCTGATGCTGCTCTTTCGTCTGCTCACTGGATGGTCTCTATGGCATTTATCATTCCGCTACCTTGTCATATTATGATCGACCAGCACATATTTTATGGAGTGTGCTGAGACATGTGGGCTCGAACCCGTGGTGTGTATGGACGAAGATCAACCGTTCGCCCGAAACACGGTGGTTTCCACAACGGTGTTTTTACCGCCATAGTAAATGAGACTTATCTCTTTGTTTTGTTGACCACATAGATTAGCTTATAAAGGGCCTAATATGGCCTACGCGACGTTTACCTTAGTAATCACCCTATCGCAACAGACACTCGGTCAAGCATAAAAAGATGATGAGTTACTTTAACGCTCATACAATGCCGACGTTTCTTTACTCTTTACGCGGAATAGTGCAAGAAATTATTTGGGGTAGTTGATGCAAAGAACCCTGTTATCTCAGGCATTGATCGTCTGTAGTAAGCCCATTTTACATACATACGTCTACATGTATTTAGGCTGGTTACTGCAGGATCCAAACAGCTCAGTCGATGATCCAAACAGCTCAGTCGATGATCCAAACAGCTCAGTCGATGATCCAAACAGCTCAGTCAATGATCCAAACAGCTCAGTCGATGATCCAAACAGCTCAGTCAATGATCCAAAAAGCTCAGTCAATGATCCAAACAGCTCAGTCAATGATTCTATGTGGTCAGCCCAGATTCACACGCACATACACACACACAGATGCACATACGTACATGCATACATACCAACATACAAACTTACATATGACATAACGACTTAAATGGTGTTGCTCGCGTTAATATATTGCTAGCTCACTGATGAGTCGAGGCATTATAAATAAATGCGACGATTTCTCTTTATCAAATCCAACTCACTGACGATGACAGTCCCGTAGCTGTTGATGTCGCGTTGGAGGAGAGAACAGAGGTAGGGGAGACCGTGGTTTTGGACGACCGCGAATTTACAGATATACTCGATGGTGGCCCAGCGATGCTGACGCTCTTGGAGGTCGTGTCTGACTTCATCGAATGCAGCCCTGATAATGTCAGGTCAAAGTCAAGGGGTGTGGGTGGCCGCATTAGCCATATTGTGTAAAACGAGAAGTAAGGTAAGACGTTCAACTAAAGCTATGGTTTAGAGAAGACTCTCTTAAATAGGTAAGCGATGATAACAATGACCTAGGATGGACAGTTAGCCAATCAGCCAACAGCCGAATTTGACTTCAGGCCATAAACGGATGAACCCATACGATCGGCGGGATGTTTCAAGCCCCAGAGAGTTTCAAACGTTAGGAAATATAACGAGAAACAGTGCGCCATCCCCAGACGTGTGCCATACATGGATGTGCATCATACCCAGACCTGCGTCATACCACAGGCATGTGCCATACATGGATGTGCATTGTACAGGGACATGCGTTATCTCCATATCCGCATCATACCCAGACATGCGTCATACCACAGGCATGCACCATACCCAAAACCATACCGTGGCGCGTGCAACATATTATATTGAAGGAAATCACGGGCTGTAAGGCTGTATTGTGAAAGGACCAAACCACAACTGGCTAGCCGCAAGCCAGTACTCCGTGCCTGAGCAGATAAATGAGTTCACCCTAAACTATTCATAACTGAGAACCCATAAAGACCGTTAAATGTCAAGTACTGCTTGCTGCCGAAGCAAAACCCTTCAGCGGTATATTGGTGAGGATTGGACTTAATCATCTTTCTGCACTTTCAATTGCAATCTGATAACTGAGCCGGTAAACTATCGGCCTCCTCTGTCTGAATGTAAAAGTAAACACGAATTAGGCACGATTAAAGCAACGCTGAAGCGAAATGATACTTCGAATTATTAAATGAACCACGAGAAAATAACTAAAATTAACCAATAAAAAATACCCAAAATGAACCAATAGAAAGTAACCGAACCTCGCGGAAGCAATCTTCTTGTCGATATCATCGATGGAAGTACTACGGATCGTGGAGACAAACGAAGAACGTTTCTTCCTCATCTTCTGACACTGAAGAGATATGTATGTATGTGTTGTATTTATAGGCTGATTGCCGAAGTAATCATTGTGATAGGCCATCCTGGGCCCTTATACAAAGATAGATATGTGGTTAACACAACAATCTGATTAGCCTCACTTATGAAGAGTGGGGGAAAAACACCTAGTGTGAAAAACCTGGGCAAACAATAGGCCTTTTTCCATTCAGGCCACTGGTTTCAAATGTCTACACATAAACTACATATGTCGCACACTCCGCTAAGTCTATGATAGGTCCATGTTTATTTACAATGAGATGACGACATAGCGAGCACATATAGAGCGTCTGAAGCACAGCAAACGTCGGAGGGAAAAAGCCCCAACAGAACCACACTGCAGACCCCCATGGCCAATTGGATTTTAAGTCGAATTTACTAACTCTACCAACTGAGGTATCCCGTTCCTGTTATATACGAGTAGATATGCGTAGAAAATTAGCAAAAAGTGACGATAATACAAGTATAACACCGTGAATTTATCATTTTAGCGGTGTCACGATAGATGGATGTAGATTATATCGCGGAGGGAGCGACACTGACCTCGTCTCTAACAGCTGACAGCTGCCGCTCGGCTGCCGTTCGTTTCGCCTGATAATGTTTCAGTTCCATCTCGTGGCACAACTGTAGCCACGGCTGCAATTCCGACGGTATCGGCCGCGTCTCGAGGTGCGTTTCGGCTTGTAGCAGAGCCAATCGTACTTGTTTTAGTTCTTCCTCGGCCAGTTTCATACGCGAGATCTCTTCCATCGTGCCCTCCCTCGCCATCTGCAATCGCGCGGCTTCTTGCTGAAAAACGGAGAGACACATACGATGGAATGTCTGGAGAGGATATGGTGAATATATACATGTGCAATAAATGGAGAATATATAGAGAATCAATACATGAAACATACATGGAATACATAGAATGTTCAACGCCCTTCCTTCTGAAACTGAAATACATTTGTATTCATCGTTTCATTTTTCGAAATTCAAGCAGCTCACCGAATCTCATATGTTTAAAATCGCATTTCCGTAATAATTGTTCCTTTGTGTACCGTATCTCGTGTGTGTAGTATGTCTAATGTTGAGTGAATTGTGTCGATTGTGTCATTTGGTGGTATTTACGAAAGATGCGCATTGTGAATTCTTTACCTTTACCATTACCATTACATAGAGAATATACTTGGAATATACGAAGTTGCATGAAGAAGATGCACGAAAAATGCGCGTAGAAAATATGCGGGGATACACCCCGAAGATACAGAAAATATACGTAGAATATACGCACAATATAGGAAGCGTAAAATGGATGAAGCGCTATTTTATAACGGATTGGGTATGTGGTGGAATTAGGGAGTTGGTGGAATTAGGGAGTTGGTGGAATTAGGGAGTTGGTGGAATTAGGGAGTTGGTGGCATTAGGGAGTTGGTGGCATTAGGGAGTTGGTGGCATCAGGGAGTTGGTGGCATTAGGGAGTTGGTGGCATCAGGGAGTTGGTGGTATTAGGGAGTTGGTGGCATCAGGGGAGTGGTGGCATCAGGGAATTGGTGGCATCAGGGAGTAGATGGCGTCGGGTCATTGATCTCTTACAATCTGTCTTTCCTGCGTAAGACCATAGTACGTACCTTAGCCGTGGAAATTTCATCAGAAAACTGCTGTTTCAGATTCTCCTTTTCCATCGCGACTGAACGGTGACTCTGTTCGGCCAAGTCGAGCCTGCGAAAGTTTGCGATGAATCTTAATCTGGTAATTTCTCAGGAAAAAAATCGAAATTATTTGATTCAAGTGTATTTATGAGCCTAGATATTAAATACGCGTTTACATTGATAAAACATCGTTTAGCGTGAAAGGTATTTGATAATCTACTGGATAGCCTCCTTATCTATAATCATGCACGTGTATATGAAGCTTTGTTATTAAATTCAAGGTGAATGATGGTGAATTATCTATTAAGCTGATGGCTTTTTACAGAGAAAAATTACAGTGAAACCTGCTCTAACGACCACTTGTATACAGCGACCACTCGTCTTAAGCAACCGCCTTTCGGCGGTCCCGA
>WURV02223349.1:0-10332 GCA_011762755.2 Epimenia babai | reverse complement strand
TGAAACTTCAATTGAATAATCAGATATGCAACAGAATTGGAGTAGATCTATGTAAATAATTTTTTACTATATGTACACAATATATATACAGTATATACAATATGTACATGTAGCCTATATACACAGTACTAAAATATACGGACTTAACTGATAAATCATATATATGTAAACCAGAATTCCTTAGTGAATGACATGAATTCAAGGTTAAAGTAACACCAAATATAGATTTAAATAAATATAACTTAGTGTAATGGGATGTGATACTCAATAGGGATACGTTTAAAATACCGCATAAATTTATTTTAACATCATAACATTAATATTAGCAATTTTATTCACATCATGTTTTAGTCATGTGGCCTAAGCACACAACCAAATTATAAACAAGTGTGTAAAAGCACATTTCTTCGCTTAATGGATTTCGAGATGTAGAAAATGTCCATGATACTATATGTGTAAAAGTGGCAATGTCACATTTAACTCACCACTGTATCTTGTGTTAAAATTAACAATTAAAATGAAAGAGAAAATGGAAGCAATGTTGTTTCAACGTTATTAATCGTGTAATCACATGGTAGGATTCTCACTCTGAAATTTTTTCATTCTATCTCAATAAACCTAGTCAGAGATTGTCGAGACAGGAAGGTTGTTCTTATTGTGATATCTCGAATACCTATTTGTTATATCCTGAGGATAGAGTTTTAGTATGTCCTAGCCTAGTGCTGCTGGCCTTCAACAGCTTCTAAACATTTGTCAACATATGCGGATACATATAATTTAAAGTTTAATATACATAAGTTGAAGGTTACATAGGTAAAATCAATCATTGAACAGATAATAATAATAATAATTCATTTGTTTTGAAGGCGCCCTAATAACTAGTATGTCTCTAAAGCGCCTATATACATTTGGTTTAATTTTTTTTTTTTTTGAAAAGTAACTGCAACAGTATTTATTGACCTGAAAAAAAGCATTTGACACAATGGATCATGAAATATTGCTAAAAAATATAACATTAACAATATAACATGGATCAGAAATTATCCCTCCAATCGTTTTCAATGTGTACATTTGAATAATAATTATTAACTCTGAGCTAAGACGTATTAATTGTGGTGTACCGCAAGGCTCGATATTAGGTCCCACTTTATTTATTCTGTATGTAAATGACATTTATAAGGTACCTAACACGCCACAATGCCTACTGTTCGCCGATAACACATATTTGCTTTATTCAGGTAATTCTGTCGTGGAAATAAGTTCAATTGTAACGAATGATCTATCTAAATTTGATAAGTGGTTCCAAGCTAATGAAATTTCACTCAATATTTCGAAAACAAATTTCAGGCTATCCGGTCATAAAAAAAACGAAAGGTGACTTATCTATTCAAATTAATAATGCAGATATTAAAAGAGTACATAAAGTGAAATACTTAGGCATCATCATAGACGACAAATTATTATGGACCCTACATCACAAATCTATGGAATCCAAACTGGCCAAAAATCTTTCAATAATAACTAATTGTTGCATTACATAATAGCAAGTAAGGTAAACCATAGCCTAACATAACAGTTCAATAAAATGTAACGTAAGTTAAATCATAGCCTAACACAACAGTTAAATAAAATGTAACATAAGTTAAATCACAGCCTAACACAACAGTTAAATAAAATGTAACCTAAGTTAAATCATAGCCTAACACAACATTTGTCTCTAGAGCGCCTATGTACAAAAGGGTAAACTGCATTTACACGCTGCCTATACACTTTATTACGCGTCCAGTAACAATCAATCCGTTACCTGCAGACATGAATATAGACACAGAGAATAATTACTGAAATACATGAAGGTCTATATCGCAGGCTTATTGGGTAGTCACATTATTTTAAAGAGTATAGTCTACTGCTTACTGTAGAAATGGTGCATTACAGCGCGACAAAATTGTGACAACTTGTCCAGCTTGATACCTCTACAATTAAATAACGCAAAAAATTTCATAGTATTATGACGGGTATAATAATAAGGTTTAATTAGTTCTTGACGAGCATCGATAAAGTATGGACATGACATAATGTAATGATATTCGTCGCCAATGTCGGCGGATTGACAGTGTGGGCAGGTTCTCTGGTGACGCGGGACTTTTGCGTAACGACCGGTTTGAACGGGCAAATAGTGGTTAGTAACTCTACAACGGCACATAGATATACGTCCGGCGGGCGGCAAATTAAGAAGGTAATCTTCAAACAAGAATGAATTTTTGAACAAGCGATACGTGATACAGACAGGTGATTCCATGATAGAAGACTTCCACTGCTGAATGTGCTGATCACATATTAAAGTCTTAACGCGTGATCTAGATGGCTGTAACATGAGTTTTAGGTACACTTAATTTTATAATGTAACTTTTTACGTACGAGAGAAAAAAATACAAATAATTTATAATTATAGCTGAAAAACGGCAATTTATTTGTAGCGCAATTGTAGTACGTCGGTCCAAGTTTGTAGGTAAAAAAAATACGAGTAGCAACGTGCCAACATCCCCAAGGCCATATAATATTTCACTATCATCTTTTTTATTCATTTAGTTATTTTGTGAGATGTTAATGGTGTATAAGAATGAACTTTCAATATTTGATATTTGGAAAGAAAAATATCGATTTCGTGATTGATATTTAGAAATTGAGAGAAGATCGACAAAAAGAAGGTAGTTCTTAAAATGGTATCAAATGGAGTGTTGCCAAAACTGTATGAAGTTACGAAATATTGCCGTGAAATCAGATATATAACATAAATCAGATTCCTGGGCAGTGCGTGGCATACCGGTGGGAAGCACGAGTAATTTGGCAAGTATGTAAGATAAGAATGGTGACGTTACGTATACGTTCATTGACGCAATCGTAATTATTTGGGAGATTGACAAATATTGAATATTAGATTTTATCAAATGATATCAATGTATTACCGATAACATGCCGCGCGCGCATGATTGTTATCAAAGCTGACGTCGGACCGACTGCTAGAATTTAGGTTAAGCAAACTGATACTGGTACTGACTGGTACACCTGGTAACTGATACTGACGCAATCGACGCCGGGTTTAGCGATTGTCTTTTTATGGGCGGCGATCCACATTTGCCGTGTTTTTTATCGTGTAGCCTACTTGCATTTTGGTGAATTGCGTCTTTATCCTTCGGTCGTACCGGTTATTCCGTTAAAAATAATAAATTTAATCATTAATGCGGTCTATAACCCGTTGGACCTCGCCGCGGTCGTTCTTTCCTCTCCAGGTATCTCCGGGAAGTCTGAAACTCGCGAGCTACAAATCGCGTTAGCAACTCCGAAAATTTTCGGTTACACGCGAAGTCCTCCACGGGTAACCCCCTGGGAGTGCGGATGGTGCGCGTCGGTGTGGGCCTCGACTAAGCCGGTCGCTGCTGCCTCGACGGCGAAGGGGGCGGTGTGCGGGGCAGGCTCGCCGAAAACGCTCGGTTGCCGGGCAGGCTGGAACGGGTTGAGTGGCTTACCTGACCCAGCGACGAGATGGCCTCCGGCGGCTGCCGGTTTAGATCGGGCCGTGGGCGCTACCCCCGATGGCATCAATTGTTTGTAAAACGTTTTTGCAGCCTCCAGTGTTTCATCAATGTCGCCGTTTCTTCAATGTGCGGCGGCTCGTAATGGTGGGTGTGCGTTACGAGCTGTTTCCAGTGCAGCGAAAGGTTCGCAACGCTCCATCCGTAAAAATACTTCGCGAACACGCCGGTAACAGGGAGTGCAGCCACAGCCTGCTCAACCTCGTTAGCTGAGTTTTGTCGAATTGTCACAGGCAACTAGGGTCTCGCGTTGCTACTTCCCATGGGGTTTTGGCCCCGAGCCATGGCGTTCAATGGCTTCCTGGGGAGTCGGGAGGTCCGGCGACTGAAGATATTTCCCGACCGCCTGTTGACATTTAGTTTCACAGCTTTTTCGACTAATGTCTCGGCCGCTTTTCGTCCTATAGAGCGGACGGTGAAGGATTGTCGCCAGTAACGGTCAACCGCTACGAGTCAGGCTACGTGCGTGGAAACCTGGGGCACTTGCGATCTTCTGGATCCCCGTCGTTATGTGATACCGATTAGCCGTGATCCATTCGGGGCCCTTATATCCCAGCCTTTCCATAATTTCTCACCCTCGTATCCCATTTTTGTACCTCTTGGCCGTTTATAGACCGCATGTGGGCTACGAACGCGTCCCAGTCTACTAGGGTCACGGACGGCGGGTGAACACGGAGTGTTCGCGGACGTTGACGGTTGCGGGGGTGGGGGGCGAGGTCACTGTCGGATCACGGGCTGCTGACACGGGCTGCCATTGATTGTTTATCTTTGACGCCGAAAAATCTATTATTGTTACTGATTAGCGGGACGAAAATTATTTTTGGGTAAGTGAGGAATTATCGTGTTCTTGATTTATGAGTTCCCTCCCCTCAGAGGTATACGTTTTTTTCTGTGCATTTCTCTCTAGCTATTCATAGAACCACATCGGCTACTATTACCACCACATTTCTCAGAGTAGTTTCGTAAATGTCCTTGAAATTTCTTTGTCATATTTTATACACAGGAGTCCTTAAGTGTAAAGGGACTCTAGGAAATACCGCATATTATGGCACTATTTTATGTGTGACTTGAGGTTAGCGTTTGTATCATGGTTGCAGATGCAACCATTGTTAGATGTAGATGCTGAAAGAAAAAGGACAATTATACGATAGATGTTTGTATACTCCTAAACATTGAATTTTATTATAGCAAATACAGAGATTTAATTACATTAATGGTAATATTTGGTAGTATGAATAAATTTACTTAAATATCATAGGTATTTAAATTTACAGTCATAAATGGGTACTAAGATACACAACATTTCAAAAACTATGTTTATATTTATGCTCTGGGTGATGCATACATTTGTTGACAATTGACTACATAATCAAAATCACATGTTACACATGTATATACACTGACACATGAACTAATGGAAACAGACTAATTCAACAAGGTAAATGACAATGTGAAGTTACATAGCATTTCAATCAGTATAATGGCAATGAGAAGTTATGTAGCATTTCAATCAGTATAATGGCAATGTGAAGTTACGTAGCATTTCAATCAGTATAATGGCAATGTGAAGTTACGTAGCATTTCAATCAGTATAATGACAATGTGAAGTTACGTAGCATTTCAATCAGTATAATGGCAATGTGAAGTTACGTAGCATTTCAATCAGTAAAATGGCAATGAAAAGTTACGTAGCATTTCAGTCAGTAAAATGGCAATGAGAAGTTACGTAGCATTTCAGTCAGTAAAATGGCAATGAGAAGTTACGTAGCATTTCAATCAGTATAATGGCAATGTGAAGTTACGTAGCATTTCAGTCAGTAAAATGGCAATGAGAAGTTACGTAGCATTTCAGTCGGTAAAATGGCAATGAGAAGTTACGTAGCATTTCAATCAGTATAATGGCAATGAGAAGTTACGTAGCATTTCAGTCAGTATAATCGCAATGTGAAGTTACGGAACATTTCAGTCAGTAAAAGTTGAGATTTTCACAATGCTTCATGATTTTCGAATTTTTTTTATTTGTGAATTTTTAAATGAAAAAATCTTCTGAAAGTCGTCCATAAAATGAATTCAGGACATAAAAATCAACTCATTCACGACACTCTTTCACATGTTAACATGAAGGCTTGTACATTCATCAGGCTCATTCATCAAAGTGTATTGATGAATTGATAAATTTATAAATATGATAATTGATAAAAATGATAAATATAGCACAACAATCTGTGATCCCACAATCAGTGGAATGTCTACTGGGGTGTGCAATGAAAGCTTTACATTGGAATAATACCAGCCTGTTAATAATGGGTGAATGTGAACACCACACTGCCTTACATGTAACTTATCTTCTACTACTACTTTTAAAATACATGCTACAAATTGACAAATTATAATGTCTAATGATACACAGTCAAAAATAACTTATTCATGGTATTAGAGATTGACTGTCATTATCAACAAAATTTACTCAAATTATCATATATAAAAATTTGTAGCAATCTGGAAAAACTGAGGTCAAGATGCAGCGATGGACATGATGCACAATATTTATGGCAAGCGGGTGTTGAGCAAAAATCTTTTAGGTAAAATTACAATTAAATTACTTCCCATTTCTCAGATAGTGATGCTCCAAACAAATATGAAGACCAACTCAACGATAACATCTACCAAATGACATAGCTTTAGCCGAAGTTTTTGGAAAAATTTTGGAAGGAATAATACAAAGTTCGCTGAAATTACATCCCCACTCCCTCAACCCCCTCCCCTCGCGCTTCGATTACGATGCTCCAAAGACTCTGGTTAACACCAAGCCAAGGAGAATATCTGCTAAATTGCTGAGTCATGGGACAAATGGTTATTGAGGAGATTTTTGAAGGAAGGTATAACATCGGGTGGAGGAACGCACAGACAGATGAAGTCCGATCAGAAAATCAAGAAAGGTATAACATTGGGTGGAGGAACTCACAGACAGATGAAGTCCGATCAGAAAATCAAGAAAGGTATAACATCGGCTGGAGGAACTCACAGACATATGAAGTATGATCAGAAAAGCAAGAAAGGCATAACATCGGCTGGAGGAACTCACAGACAGATGAAGTCTGATCAGAAAATCAAGAAAGGTATAGCATCGAGTGGAGGAACTCACAGACATATGAAGTCCGATCAGAAAAGCAAGAAAGGTATAACATCGGCTGGAGGAACTCACAGACAGATGAAGTCCGATCAGAAAAGCAAGAAAGGTATGACATCGGGTGGAGGAACTCACATCACAAACAGATGAAGTCCGATCAGAAAAGCAAGAAAGGTATAACATCGGCCGGAGGAACTCACATCACAAACAGATGAAGTCCGATCAGAAAAGCAAGAAAGGTATGACATCGGGTGGAGGAACTCACAGACAGATGAAGTCCGATCAGAAAAGCAAGAAAGGTATAACATCGGCCGGAGGAACTCACAGACATATGAAGTTCGATCAGAAAAGCGCACCAAGCTGGAGCCCAGGTGAGTGAAAAATATATCAAATAATTAAAAAATAAGCATTTAATCTTAAGACTCGTTAATTAATCCTAGCTTACTCCAAACAAGACAAGCCAGGTGTTATGTTTATATTAAGAATTTTCCGTTTAATCAAACGAAAATGTTCCTAGGACAACAGCATGTTTACATAAGGAATTTTCTGTGTAAACAAGAAAAAATGTTCTTAGCAGAACAGTCTATCAACCCTATTTTATTCACTCATCACCGAACAGGCAATGTGTCGTTTCAGAACAGAGCGAAAGTCAACTTTTGTCAATTCTGAATCGAGTATTTTCCTTTGTTTCAAACTGAATGTTTCTAAGTCATTCAAATCTATGTTGGTTTTACGTAGCAACGAGCGAAAGTCAACTTTGGCATCGGGCTCAACAGCCTCACCGTGACTTGCACTCCTGCTGCTGTTGTTTGCGTCCGTAGTTCGGTCCAAGATGTGGCTGCATGGGGCCTGTCGCCCGTGTAACATTCTGGAGCAATGCATCAGATGCTCAATACATTCAGCAGTCTGTTTTCAGGCAATGGGTGCTCGCCGAAATATGCTTTGAAATTCTACACAATAGTAGTTACATTTTAGAATTAATCAAGGCGTTTGGATAAATAAAAAGGAATAACCTATTTTCATAGATAGTATATTGCAATATAGCCATATAATACCCATTAGGAAACTTCCTGTAAGGTCCAAAAGAAATTTTTTTAATTGTAAGTGCATGTCTCATTACAAATAACAACGAAATATATCCGAGTATACTGATTGGCCTAGTTATAGAAGACACTGTACATTTATACATATTTATATACTGTGACTTATTAATATTCAGCGCATATTAATTCCTCTTGCCAAAAAAGTGACGACAGCAATCTGGATGAAGTATCCTGCTCAAATGGACAATGGAACAAACCAATGATATTACCCAAGATTCGAACCCTCCACCTCTTGATTCTCCACTAAATGAGTTATCCTGTTCCCATAATCATAGTGAAGTGAGTAGTCAGTACCTGGGTACACACGCACAGGACACAAGGTATATCTACTTGAATTCCGATATGTGTTATTCATGTGGTCATTGAGTGACGATAATCTAACAACCTCACATATACATTTTACATGATAAATTTCTTATTTTTAGAAACTCACAAGTAGGTCCATTGTGCCATTATATGTACTCCTGCCTCATTACATTCACTATAGTGCCATTACATCCACTATTGTGCCATTATGTCCACTACTGTGTCATTAGGCCCGCTATTGTGCCATTATGTCCACTATTGTTTTTTAATGCGTACTAATGTCCAATTACACTCATTATAGTGCCACTGCATCCACTATTGTGTCATTAGGCCAACTATTGTGTTATAAGGTGTATTAATCACATTGATTATTGTGCTATTAGGTCCACTATTGTGCCATTATGTCCACCATTGTGTTATAATGTATACTAATTTTCAATTAAATCCAATATTGTGCCATTATGTTCACTGTTATGCCATTATGTCCACTATTGTCTTATAAGGTGTACTGATGCCCAATTACATGGGCTATTGTGCTATTAGGTCCACTATTGTATCATTTCCATTATAGTGTTATAAGGTATACTAATGTCCAAAATGGGCAGTATATACTTAACGCCAGTGGCGTAGTGGTAAGAAGCACTGCCTTTCATGCGAGAGGTAGCGAGTTCGAACCAGCATAAACCAGGGATTTTTCCACTGCCTTCCACAATAGGAAATAAGCAAGATGTTCGTGCTTGAATATTGAGAAAGATTTGTCGTGCGATGGTTTATTATAAAAATATCTTAGGGATGTAACAGGGCAATGTTGTTCATGCAACTGACATTTAATTATATAGTACCACCACAACATCGCCTTTACCTTTAGCTTTTCCATCCACTTTTGTGCCATCCGGTCCACTATTGTGCAATTATGTTCACTATTGTGTTATAAAATGTACTAATATCTAATTACATTCGCCATTGCGTCATTAGGTCCATTATTGTGCCATTATATCCACTATTGTGTGATAAGATGTAAGAGGTTCAGTCTATTATTCCCCCATTACATTCATTACAGTGAACTTATTTTCATTACTGTCTATGATGACCATCAGAAAACATTGTGAGATATACATAGACTGTGCATAACTGAAGTAACAATAATAATAATAATAGTATAATACGGTCATTTATATAGCCCATGTTAGATCAAAAATATTTATTATCAATAATTATATTGCCTGAAACAAATTGTAACAATTGTACAAAACTAAGGCAATCAACAATGACCAATACATTGATATGGTATTCGAAAAAATCTAAGAAAGGGTAGAGTCGAGAATGGGGAGGACAGCAACTGTGAATTACTCACCCTGGCTGACACCGAAGTTGACACAACGAAATGAGTCAGAACTGCCTGTCTTGTATGTAACAGCGGATTACTTGTTCATATTTGAAATGTTCCTATCATTTTTTGCCGTTACCAGGGGATCATGATGCGAATGAACAAATTAAAAGTGAATGCTTCAGCTGGCATGTTTTCTAATGCCATACAGTCACATAACAAATAGGATAAAGATAACGCGATACACTAAAAATGAACAACCAACAAAACTCATAAACCAATAAAAAAACATCGCACGGATAGATATCTACCATCTATTGTGTCAACATGGAAGCAGTACAGAGGCAAATCATCGAGTACAAGTGTTGCATGTTGCAACACGACAGTAGTTTCCAACATTCATCTACTGAGTGAAATAACCTAAATCACTTGAAGCCTTGAAGCCTTGAAGCCTAAAACAATGTCAATGAAAATAAACTGTCAACATTTTTCTGAATGAACGAGAAAATAGTCCCATCCTTCAAATATTTTTTCCTTTTTTTTCTAAATTACCGAAACGTGTGGAAAACAATAGATGGTAGATTAATAACGCATCTGAATATATGAATAAATGCGATCAAATAAAAATTCACCATCAGCAAATTCAAATAAATACTGGCAGTAAGGGTTAGTAAAAACAACTAAAAAACTTTTCTAGGCCACTCGCGACTGGGCTATTGGTCATTATTAATATTAAGGTACTCGATATTTCTGCGCATGAATACATAATCGTGATACATTGACACGAGTGGGTACCGGGCTATTGGTCATTATTAATATTAAGGTACTCGATATTTCTGCGCATGAATACATAATCGTGATACATTGACACGA
>WURV02223338.1:0-10332 GCA_011762755.2 Epimenia babai | reverse complement strand
GAACCGCTCTTAGAGCACGTTCTCGTGGCATAGAGCGGGATATTAAGTAACCTATTTATTATTATTATTATTATTATTATTAATGGTTTTTATTTAAAAACTGGGTCACAATGATTGGTTTACATGGTCATAAAGATACCCCACATAAACATACTGAAACTGATTGTAATTCGTTAGTCGATCATATAACAATTTTTACACTCTCAATAGTAAATACGTTTTGAACGGTTATACGGTTTGACTCATACTCATAGAGCGCACCAACTTATACACGATAAATTACGGGAGATGCGGCGATTCTGCCTCATCCTCAATATTCGTCTGTTATTGCTACTGATATCATTCATATAACCTAAAATATTCGCTGAAGGTCACCACTCGAATTTATGACTGATGACAATTTATTCATAATTCACTTTAAAACTGCCACTGGGGACCTCAAGTAACCCTGCGGGTGTAGCGATAGTGGCATTTATTCTAGCTTTGTTTCCGGTCTCATCCACGAAATGATACTAAAAATCCTACTGTTTCGTGTAATTGCATCGCGTGTAATTTCGCACCATTGTACATTCCCCTCTAAAATGATTGAATCAGTCTTATTGGAGATTCTGAGGGCAAGATGGTTGAGATAGATCATTATTTTAATGCTTAAAAAAATAAACTCAACGACTGTGTTAATTATCAATAAAATAAAATATTTATTTTATTTGTATTAATATTTATTGTATTCAGTGGTGGCAGTGGTAATGTACTGCAGTGTAATACTGCATACTAGTCTACCATAGGTAGTAACGCTTGACACTACACCTTATTAAAAACATCCCCCTGCATTAATTGTCTACAAAATTTAGTTCTATAACCACGTTCGATACTACGATAGGATGTGTACAGTGAAAACACCATTCAAGCCATAATACCAGTATAATCACCATTCTACCAATAGCATATGGGCTGAAATTGTATTTTTACCATAATTTTCATTGTGTCATCTACTAACAATTAAAAATTCTCGTAACTATAGGAAAGTACTATATCATTACATTAAAAACAATATATCGCTGATGGTATCAGGCCAAGTTGTGAATGTTTGACTCATGGGAACATTTTACAGTAGATTTAGCAAAATTAAGATACGGCAGTTCAAATACTGAACAGTAAAGAGAATGGTTTCACACCATTAATAGCTATAGGCCTAAAATGTGAACTTAAAAAAGTGTGCACAATGCCACAAAAATGGCCGCCTTATATACTTTTAAAAATTTCAAAAATGAATAACAAACGACACGAAGTAATTCAATATTATACACGCTACGATATTATTCATAATTTACAGGGCTATATTTTATACACTGTACAGATCATGCAATGATTGGTGGTAAAGTAAACTATTCATGTCATGACAAAATACGCACAAATACTTAACAGAATTTACTCAATATTTACGAATATACATTTCTGCATGAACCGATTAACAGCTTTCTCTTTACGTACAAAGGCACTTTCTCAGAATAAACTGTTTCCTCAAAGTGCCACAAAGTCACTTCGTACAATACATAAATTGAGATTTCACCCCTCCAATTTGTTCTAAATTTAAAGCTGTTCCAAACTAATTTAAAAGCTAATGTTTATCACCTGAGGAGCACTTCAAATCGAAAAGCGAAAAATCAATTGAAGACCCATCACCGAGGAAAAGGGATAAAAAGCAGTAGCACAAATTTAAAGAAACTGAATCGTTTCTTAAATAGTTTCTACCAATGGAAATGAACAACGTAGGGATAAAAGAGACGGAAAGCATCCACAACTCATGGGATACTTTAGACTCCCGATAATTTATCAATGTCTCACTGTTGCGTGTTACACCTGATAAGTTATGATGAACATAGTCAAGTGGCTTGTGATGTTTAAAAAACACTTTAGTAATAATGAGTAATGACATGATTTGAGGATACTAAAAGCAAAGGTAACATCTAGTAGGCTAATAAAACCGTGTATTAACACGAGCCTCCCAATACAACTATACTTCATCAGGTATAATAATGGATACTTGTAGATGTTAGGTTGTGTTAACCCTTGTCCTGTTAGATTTTTTAATTTGACATGGATTCATTAACCTTTGTCCCCACTGAAACAGGAGATATCCTGACCAAAGACATGTCAAATAAAATATTATAGCAGGACAAGGGTTAACGATATATCTTGGTACAGCCGAGCAAGGGTTAATCCTAACCTGAATGATCAAAAAGGTTTTGCGTTTCCTTCTTATTTGTATTGCTAACAAGGCAACTTACATCTCTATGACTATGATTCAACATTTTGAATGGGAGTAACAGTGAATCCTTCAATTTTACTTGAGTTTGAGAAGGATATCTGAACTTGCTCATAAGTTATACCTCATTGGACATAAGTCTAACCAGAAGCCATGAGACTCATTCAAATATTCGTCAGGTAAGACATATATAACATTTATACGGAATAAATGATACAGTGCTATCCTGTCACTTTCGTTACCCCTTTCACTAGTGTCACCCCTGTCACCAGAGTGAGCCCCATTACCTGTGTAATTCCCGTCACTACTGTCACTCCTGTTACTAGTATAATCTGTCCAATTTGCTACTGATTTATGGTAATCTATTAAATATTTCCATTACTGTATATGATTACATTATACTGGAACCAGGATGTTGACATCATCAGGAATGCCCTGTGTTAGGTCGTGTACATCTAACTTTGGAATAACTGCATAGACTCCCACAAATAATTCCTGTAAACAATCGCAATATGTGGCCGCACTAGTTATTACACGAAATGATTGGACTAGAAAAACTTAAAGCTAGATAAAACAGCGCGTGCGCTGTGATTAGATGAGTACATAGCATACCCGCATCGCCGAACTTGTGCAATGAGTCGAAAGGCTCACTACCACTCGCTACAACTAGAAACAAGCGGCCCATGATCAGACTCACTGAGAATTACACAATGAAACAACATAGTCACAACAGATACAAGAATACAACGACCCACAACTATGTACCGCGTATAGCTGAACGACGAGGTGCAGCCACATGACTATCACGTGACAATTATAGCGGGCTACATTAGTGATACGATGGCTGAAAAATCACACATGAAATCGGTGAAATTTCAGCAAAATTAGCAGCAGTAGTCGTTAAAAAATGTCCGCCATTTCATGGCTAACACCTCCAGTTTAAAGCACTATTCTCAAAACTGCACCAACTTGTAGGCTTTTTATAAATAATGATGAAACTCACAGATTTGTATCAAAAATGGCTTAAAAATCAGACTGATATTGTAAATAAAACTGTACAATTGATAAATACTGTATTTTAATGCATATGAATAAAAGTTTAGATTACTCCCCCTTAACTATGCCATAATTGTAATGTAAGTTTCTGCTATACACATTTTCCTTCAGAGATAGGCCAAGTTATGAACACAAAACACATTACTGTTGTAATTGGCAAGAAACTTAAAAATGATCACTGCAAAAGTGGAATACATAAAGCCTCCGTTTGACAGCTTCCTTAACTTCAGTTTACACTACAGTGAGAATGGTGGAGCCATCATCGTTATATCAAAATGTTCTTTCATTAAGCACTAAGTAGTCGCATTTCTCTGGTCCACGGTATCTTCACCGCAGCATCGGTGAGACATGATACCGAGCTATGAATAAACATATCGGTTTCCATCAGTAGTTATAGTTGCCAGAAAATAGATGCAATGTCTCAAATGTTTATCCATCGATGTCTCTGAGCCGTGAGACGTTAGGGTTTGCCACTGGATCTATATCACTATTTATTGCGTTCAAATGAGGTTTTTCGGCACCCTGTGATGTTGAGTGTAACTATGGTGTGATTGAATCGTGGTCTCGTGGATTCCATCGACCGTGATTACTGTGTATAAGCAATGATTCCCTGGCTTATGACTACACATGCCATGGTTCAATGTTTCATGCATGGTCTAGTATGATGTTCCGTGATTCTACATGCCATGGTTTGATGTTCCATGATTCTACCCGCCATGGTTTGATGTTTCATGATTCTGCATGCCATGGTTTGATGTTCCATGATTCTACACGCCAGGGTTTGATGTTCTATGATTCTACATGTCATGGTTTGATGTTCCATGATTCTACACGCCATGGTTTGATGTTCCATGATTCTACACGCCATGGTTTGATGTTCCATGATTCTACACGCCATGGTTCGATGTTTGATGATTTGATGTGCAATTCCACGCACGAGATTCAATCAATTTACTGGATCCTAAATCGCCTTGACGTGATTTGCCGAGTGTCGTTCCTCATTTCAGAATTCACTGGGCCGTGATCGTGTCACGTAGCACCGGCATACACGCGATGTCATGCATGCTTACGTTGGGACTGTCGGCGCCATTACTCGACTCGATGTCACTGCACGGCGGGCTCGCCAGGTTCACTGCCTCCTGTAACTTGAGCGTTATCGACCTCTGAAAATATCAAACCATCATCGCATGAAGACATGAATAACTTCATCATACGATCATGTTTTCTAGCTGATGTCATGGTATCATGATGGTGACCAAAAACCAATTAATATTTACACAAATTTCTATGTACACAGAGACATGTCTTCAAATTTATTATTACTCAACAAGAGATATTTAGATATATTTCAAATTCCTTAACTACTGTAAACATAACATTTGAATTCTGAATGAAATGGTAACAATAAACTTTAAACACATACAACATTGTATTGTAACAATAATAGTAGTTTTAGATGGGCATTCTTAAGTTGTTTTTAGCGTTGTACCGATTTGCTTTTAGTATTCAGTTGTTTAGCATAGATATATACATGATCTGTCAGTTCCAAAGTTGAAATATCTACAAATAATTACAGAGAATTCATGGTTTTGCATTTGATGCAGACCTTTTACATAATATTGGGGATTAAAATGTATAGCTATACAAATTCACAAATTTTTACGCAAGGAATTATTCATATATAACATCTTGAGATTTGGACAGATTCCTTTAGCCATGTGAATTTTATGTTAATTTTATAGAGTGGGTGAACATGGCGTATCCCCAAGTTGAGTACCCAAGTTTACGCCATTTACATCTTCAGGGGTATATGTAAAAGTGGAACCGCAGATTCTGATAAGCCTCTAATCAAATCTAATTTACTAAACGAGAACTTTAAGACGACAAAATAGAAAATGACTGGTAAATGTTAATGTTTCAACTGCAAATAATCCGGTGCAATGAACTAGTGCGATCCGGGTCAGGATAGTGTTAGAATATATACTGGTGTAATTGCAGTACATCGGCGGGCGGATCGCACTAGTTCACTGCGCCAATAATCTTGACACCATCCAGCTTTATGCTGTTTTTAATTTATCTTTTTTGCAGTAAGAATGATTAGTCTGAATCACGGAGGGGGAAGCATTTTGCAACATTCTGGGAGGAAGGCTTGTACCATTTTATCATGTGGAGAATACCACTTGTCTGTCTTAGACTTGTCTATATGATACGTGGATTAGTATCCAAGATATTTTATGTAATAACATACTTAACAGATAATAACAGCAAAACAAAAACACAAACATCACAACTTTGCCAAACAATTTTGCAACGAAGCATTGAGCTGCAGATGAACAGAAGAATAAAAGCGATTTTCATCCGAGTTGGCATAATATGTTTCTGATAAGTTTCATAATGTAAGGTTCAGGCTCCTTAACACTGTTGCAGTTTTTCATGTTTCAAGAGTAAGGCAAAATATATCGATAATTGAACAATGTAAACGCAAATTTGTAAAGGAACCAAATGTCTTGTACTCTGCTGGTTGAAGGCTGTCATTGGAAGTGAATAGTACCTCAGTCAGTATTGCTGGGGTTCTAGTGAATTAAGTCTCAGAGTGGACTACTCAAGCACATGAAATAACTGCACACAAGAGTCAATAGCAGTTAATAAGCTGTAAGCTGAGACTAAAGCACGACACTTTACCAGGTGGTCACCTTCGGCGTCCGTTTTCCCTTCTGGTGCCATCTCGGACATCACGTCAAATCCGACATCTTCCGCCCGTAGCCGCACTAGTGACGGCCAGTCCGGGTTACTTGTAGACATCCAGGGGTATGATTCGATCACCCACTCTGCTGGGTCCTCCCATACGCCACGGCGACCGAATTTCTGCCAAAGACACGATGGATAACTTCATGAAATAACGACCTCCACTGGGGCTTAAAAGCCTACATAATGTTTCAACGTAGTTTCATTTGTAACTTATGAAAATGATGCGATACACGGGGAAAGGCTGCATTTACGAGTAAAAAAAACTGAGCTATAAAATCTTCCATCAAAATATCTGCAATAATACATATTAAAAAAAATTTCCCTCAATAGACATCAGCAACATTCACCGCATAATTAACATTGGACAATTAAAGAGAGATATTATAATTCAGAGAAAATTTTTTTACAGTGGTCGTTTAGTGGATACAAAATAAAGTTACATTAAAGCTATTAATAATTCCAAGATTACAGAAACCTCTGGATTCAAAGTTAAATGCTACTACGCTAACTCCCCCAATGGCCACACTATGTATGCTTTTTGCCAGAAAAATGATAGATGTGGTATACCGGCTAGGCTGAGATTAGTTCTGTGATCTTCCGGATTTCAATTCCAAATATCTAACCACTACACAATCTCCATGCCACCTCTAATATACTCGCATACAAATATCTGGAATGTTTTAGTTCAGTGTTTTACTAATATAAAAATTGTGGACAATATACTACATTTGAGGTAAACCCTTGAAACCATTTAAAAAAATTGTTATCAAATGTATTTCAGCAAATGTCATTATTGTACAGGGAGATGTAAACTGATGTAAACTGAAATCCATGATATACTGCTAAAATAACATAACATACATGTAAACCATCACGAACAGCTTGGAGACAGTATGGGACAATCGAGTAATTCCAGAGGTCCGTGAACCACACTTGCGATCCGGAAATGTCCATCGGGCATGACAGGAACAGACGAGGACCTGTCACCAATATTTAATGACATTTAACACAGGAATAGATAAGAGTTTCACTAATGTGAGACTGTAATTCTGTGTATGGCAGTTAACAAGAGTGATGCTCATTGTGTGATGAATCTATAGTAATTTGATGCTGAGGACATTGTAAGGAGGTGTCTAGAACATTTAATTCTAAGGAATTAACAATATTTTAGCCATAATGAGCTCTAATGTCGATGTATTATGTTAAACTGATGACATTTGGCAGCAAATGTGTGGAATACTATCTCTATGCTATGACCGAAATAAGATATTCCAGTTTATATGTGCTGTTGTGTAGCGAGTATGTTACCCTCCGTAATCTCTGAATAAGACTAGTGTATAAGTACTAGAATATTACGCATTTTAAACAGAGCACAAGCTGTTACAATCAGAAATACCATGATTAACATAAACCTTGCATGTAGCAACATGATTATCTCCCCGAGTAACATACTTAAGGTTATAGCAACATCAGTCTTGCCTCTAGAAACATGAATCTCACTAGCAACATAGCTTCTCTATTGATACTGACATGAGGTTCATTTATAGCAACATAATATCTTTAGATACGTAAGCGTCACCTATAGTTACGTCGGAAGAATTATGATTCTCCAAGAACTTGTTGACGTGTTGCCAGACTTTGGGCACCCAATCGACGATCTTGTTGAGATCATTGTTCCTCGTGCCCATGCATACCTCAGCCTCAACGAGGCGTCGGCGTAGAAACCGCCCAATAAATCCTTTCACTGGCTCGATGTGGTTCGCACAGAGAACCCATCGGAAGTTGTGGTGCAGCTGGAGATTGCTATTGGAGTTGTTCGTTTGGCTCATTGTTCCGATAATATATGGACTGAAATCAAAGACCAAATATGAAACTATGACTTAGGGTTGATGTGATGTCTTTACAACAAACAGTTTTTGAGAAAGATTTCTTAAATGAAAATACAATCATTGAGAGAAATTCCCCCTTTGCTCAGATGGCCACATCCCAAACAAATCTGAGTAATACACCCCAGGAACCACTTCTGCCATATACAAAGGCATTTTCTGACATTTTTCAAAATGTCGAAATCACATAGATGGATGAAAGGACGATTCATATAACTAACAAGAAGCCAAGGAGGCCTCAATATGCTCACCTAAAAAAAGAGAAAAATACAAAACAAGAGGTCAAGGAGGCCATCTTTATATTAGAATGAGAAGACAAGGAGACTGCCAAATAGACCTGATTATACCCATTAAGATATTGAAACAAGAACATACATATTTGTGGATAAACCCTGGCTGAAATCACCTCTAATTGCCTAAATAGAGATTCCATAAACAAATCTGAATGAGACCTACACAGACAATATCTGCCAAATTGCAGATCCTCGCACTGAGCGGATATGGACATAAAGATTTTCAAATAAAAAAGATTATAGAAATTACCCCTTATGCTCCCATGATGAGATGCTGAACAAATCTGAAAGATACTAACCCAGGTACAATATCAGCTGAATGCAATGAAGGGTTCTTACAAATCTAAAAGGCATCAACCCAAGGACAATATCCGCCGAATGGCAGAGCTCTGCGATAAGCGGTTCTTGAGAAGATTTATATTAGAAAATATTAACATAAGATGGATGGATGGACAGATAGATGGACGGACGATGGACAAACTCCGATCAGAAAAGCTCAGCGAGCGTAAGATCAGGTTAGCTAAAAAAGATAACAAAACAAAAAGGCCAGGATAATTTGAACACTGCAATCAAATCAAATTTCAAATTATAATTAGACAGAAATATCCACCCAAATACTATAAAATGGTAATATGTATATTTAATGTTTAATAAGTTCAGGTGGAATAAGGTATCTTACCTCGAGAGAAGTTCACATCCCAAAAATAACTTTATAATGATAGTTACAAATGTTATTGTTATATGGGGCCTTTTAAAATATAGCCCCCAAATAATTATTATCCTCAAATTAGGGGCAATGTGTTAAAAAGAATACCAAATAAATGGTCAAGAGAAGAATGGTCAAGTGGGGAGCAAGTGGTTAGTTTGATATATAATGATCGTATAAATCGACTAACCATTTAGTAATTTTCACGCTGAGGAAGCCGTTAAAGACATCGGACAATGACGAGACATGGTGAAGGTTATCAAGAATGACAACTGTAGGAAGGTCACCGAGGCTGGAGTTCTCGCACTGATCCGCGATGTTCGCCAGATACTGACGCAGCTCTTTAGCTGACTTGTGGTCCACATTAAACGTGGCGACTGATCCAGCAGTTAGCTCCTTGCCACACCTGCAAGCATCAGGTGCGATTCGTGGTGATATTGACTGATAAAAAACGTGAAAATCATGCAATTTAAGACACTGACTGTCAATCTCACATCACACTCTAAACCTCACGTGTGAAACATGAAACTGCACACAGGAACTTGAAACCTCATGCGTAAAACTCAAAACCTCATGCGTGAAAATAAAAACCTCACGCACGAAACTCAAAACCTTATGCATGAAACTCAAAACCTCACGCATGAAACTCAAAACCTTAAGCGTGAAACTCAGAACCTCATGCGTGAAACTCGGAACCTCATGCATGAAACTCAAAACCCCATGCATGAAACTCGGAACATCTCACATGAATTACTTTAACCACTATGCCAGTGATATAGTAATAGTCGTTGTTATAGTACCTGAGTACAATATGTTCTGCCAGTTTTTGAGCCATGTATGTCTTGCCCGTGCCACTTGGCCCACACAGAATGATGCGTTTGTGTTCGAGAAGGAGCGATACGTATCGCTGAATGATGCATTTTGGCACGAGTGTCTCGAACGATAACGAGTCAACTGAGTTTTGTTGCGATCCTGTTGGGAAATATGAAATCGCTACAGCTGCAGTAGACATATGACATGAGAGTAAAGTTAACAGTACTGAGTTCTGACAAATGGTCAACAATACTTAATTAATTTGCCGAGAATCGACACTTTCAAAGATAGATAGCCTGTTTCTGTTTTCACTAATTTTCCATATTTATGGCGACTTTGCCTATATATGACATATGACTTCCTTTTCGATATTTTTTATAATTTCCACTGTATTTTCAACATCGTTATATATTTCGTAAATGTACATAACTGTAAATGTACAAAATTATATCTAACATTTATCTGTATTGCCTATATAATTATTATTGTTAGGTGTTAATTTTATATAATTTAGGTAATTACATTATAGTCTTAGACCATTAGGCTATTGTTTCATCTAAAGTG